>PVLD010016884.1:0-43589 GCA_004027595.1 Dinomys branickii
TATGTTCTCTATAATTCTGTATTTCCTAAGCCGTTTTTGTATTAGCAGAAGTGAAGATAACTTTATATTATACAGCATCCAGTGCAAATTCCCTACTACCTTATCTATAATTTGGTATTTCCTTTAATGTTTTTGTGTTAACTAATGTGAAAATAACTATGTAATACAACATCCAGTTCTAATTCCCTACTATATTCTGCATAACTTTGTATTTTCTGTATTGTTTATGGCTTTTCTCGTTCATATGTTTCCATTCTTTTGTCTTTAAAATAAAATTAAAAAAAAAAAAGAATGTTCTAACTCATAGACACATAAGGTAGGATAATGGCTGTCAGTGGCTGAGGGAGGGGATAGCGGTTTGTTTTTAATGGGTACAGAGTTTCAGTGTACAAAATAGAGTCATTCCACAACACTGTGAATGTACCTAACACTACTGGATCATATTCTTAAAAATGGTAGATTAAAGATGGTAGATTTTATAATTTAAAATATACTTCTAAATTGGATATTGTATTAGTCAGCTTTCCCATTGCTGGGACCAAATGTCGGACACCCACAACTAAAAGAAGAAAATAATTCAATTTGGGTCAGGGTTTTAGGGGATTCAGTCCATGGCTGGCTCCCACACAGAAATATCATGGTGGATGGACATGGGGGCGCAAAGATGCTTAGTTCATGGGGCTAGGGAGCAGAGCCGGAAACAGCACCAGGGATGAATGGAGGAGATGTCAGATGTGGATCTGGAGGTCACGCTTCTATGACCCATCCAGACACACCCAAGCTTGTGCTTTAGGCAGCTCTCAAACAAGTCAAGTCGACAATTAAGCCTAGATAGATAGATAGATAGACAGATGACAAATCAGGTGGAAAGGATGGGAGGAGTGGGGAGATCTACACTGATTCCTCTCACCAAATCATCACAGCTTGTGCTCCTGCTGGGACACCAGCCTTTCCCTGGTCCAGTACAGTTGCCGAGCTGTATTTTGCTGGCAAATTTCATGGACAGCTTGTTGGGGTTAATTTTAAGAGTGCTCACACCTTTCAAAAATACACATAAAACATTTTACAAAAATATATCCAATATCACACTGGGCCACACAATGATACCATGGAAATTATGCACTTTCTTTTGGCAAGGTAACAATACACCAGAACCTTTCTGGTGCTATTCCCTTTCATAACCCTTTCTGATTCTAATCCTGGAGATACATATGCTCTCCGTTCTAACTCCCCCCTTCATTTAAAAGTGAAAACACTGATTTAGAGAAAAAAAAGTCCAGGGACAGGACTGTGATTTAAGACACTATCCTAAACGTTTGGGCTTAGATTACACCCTTTCCTTCTTAGCTTCTTAGGAGAGGGGTGTGTGTGTGTGTGTGGTATTTGTCCCTTTGGTGAAAAAGGGGTCCTCTGCCCTACAGTTATGAGGATAGCTGAACACATCATATCCAGCACCAGATAGATGAGGTCCACTGTGGTTTATTAGGTGTTAACCACACCTGGAGAGGGGATGCCGCACAGGACTATTCAGATTTGGGAGCAATGAACAAGCAGGGGCGTGGGGGGGCAAGATCTGTAGTATCAGAAATTACTTTCCATGCTAGTATGTGATTGGCTTATTCAAATAGTTCCATCAACCAGTAGGAAACTGAAACCCACTCCCTAAGAACTATGTCTGGTCCTTTGATAAGGAGGCTTATGTGGAGGTGTCCTTATCCGCAGGAAATGAGCAGGGAAGGAAGCTTCTGGTCAGGCCATTCAAGGCCCTCCCAGTTTTACCAGGTGTCAAGGCAGCACATAACACTGCACCTTCATTTTAGTCTTGTACCATGTGTGTGGCGAGGGGGGTAGGCGTGGAGATGTGTGCCTCTGAGTGCTGAAGGAAACACAGGGTGCTGGAATGCATAAGGGGCCCACAAAAATCAAAGCTTGAGCATGCTTTCCCTTCTCTTCAACTCACTTTGCCAACGTTGCTCCCAGTGTGACCCACAGACCAGTACTGGTCCTCAAACTCATTATCACTCCTCTACAATGAGGGAAGCTCAAGAACTGGAGAAGACTTTTAGACACTGCCAGAGCAACTGACATAGGCACTGCCTACATAGTTCTATGCATATGCACAAGGCAAGCATCATGCCACACTGGGTATGACTTCACAGCAAGGAGCGTTCAAGCATATAACCAATCAAGTTGGAAACAGAATGTTGGTCAACAGGAGTCTGATTTTATTAATGGTTAATTCCACTCCTGAGCTCCTATCCCCACTCCAATTAAGTATAAAATACACATTTCAAGATTTGACGCCAAACCATAAAGGCTAGAGACAAGCCCTGCCACCCAGCAGTAAATATTAAGGGAAAGATTTAATGTAAACAGCAGCGTATGGCTGTGCTGATGATTTCTCATAAACCACATGGACTAATTTAGAAAGGGGGAAAAAAAAGGCAGAGAAGCCTTCAAGGAAGTAATAACCCAGAGGTAAAAAATATTGATTAGGGAAAAATATTATCTTAATCAAAATATGTCTTTTAGCTGGAAGTTGTTTAGACTCCAGAAAGAGAAAACAAAGTATGTTTCCAAGATGTACGTTGTTTTCCCTCATGGTATTTGTTGAATAATGAGCATGGCCATCATTCTTTCTCAGGTCTTTGCTGTGTAAATCAAAACAAAGGCTTTAAAAGTTCTATAGGAAACCTTATTTATTAGTCTGAATACCAGTAAGCCATATTAACTATTTCTAAATATTTCAGTATACACCTGTGTGTTTTGGTGTTTCTTGATGATACGTCCTGAGGAATTTTACAAGGGTGGCCACATACTATATTCTCTTCTAATGAGAGCTTGTTACCACTGATCTCTTTCATCTGTCTTCAGAGGCAAATGATTCAAAAGAACTCGTTCCTGCCAACATTTGTCTAGTAGTTGAGTAACTTCTTTTGAATGCCTTGCAACTTTGACCTTTTAAACGTTAGACTCACACAATATTTGAATACACCCTGTGTTCACCGTTTTTCATCTAAGAGGTTTATTTAATCAGTGAAAACTCCACCAGAGTCTAAATAGGTCAGAGCAACTTTCACTCCAAACACTTTTTCCATATAATCTTATAATGTATAGCTCTTCTTAAAATTGTACCTACCAAAATGTTGTTACGGTCTTGGATACTATCAAGAAGTTTCGCCCATCGGAGAAGCTGTCAGCAGGGCCACAGAGTCCCATTCTGCGTTCTATACATGGAGGAACCAAGGCTGTGCGCTAAGAGATGTGCAGAAAATCGTCTGAGAAAAGCAAACCCCGCACATGTTTTCTGACAATTTACTCTGATCCGCATACACAGAGTGATAAGTTGACGAACTGTCCAATAAATTTAAGCATTATAGCCCAGAAAATTTAAGTGTAATTGATGATTAATGACCCCAATCACCCAGGGACCCAAGTCCCTTGGAACCTTAAATTCCCATCTTCTGTATAAATAGTGGCAGTCCCTCGGGCCTCCTTCACAGACCTATGCGTTTCCTCATTTTCCTTCTCCACGAATTTGTAGAAACTTTGCAATTAACCGTCTTCACTTTTCCTTTGAAAGTTAAAGAAACAGAAAACTAAAGATTATTATGAATCGAATCTTTTTTTCCCTCCCTCATCAAAATATGTGGAGAGTGCCCCCTATTGGCTGTCGCTGTTAACTCTCCTACAAGACAGCCTTGCTGCTGTACACAAAGAGAGTGAGCTACCCACAGAGGCAGGGTAATTTGGACGCCTGTGTCAGAAGCCGGGGGGATCAATATTTGCTTAATGGAAAAAAGCAACACTGATAGGGAAGGAAGTTTTATTCTCAAGCTTTTAATAGGGTGTTACAATCACTGGGGAGGGAAAAAAATCTTTTCCTTTATTTTAAGCTCAAAACCGTATTCCTTTCCACGAGTAAGTTTCTGAAGAGAACAGTAGGAAGAAAAGAAATCTAACAAATGTATTTGTTTTATCTGAGGCCACACTTCAGTCTTTAGATTGTGCTTTTCTTCTGTTCAAGTCAAAGTCAAAGAAATGCACTGTAAATTCTGGACTTTCGTCCACATTTCCAAGTGAGCTGGGCATTGAGGGGAGAAAAAGCCTTAACAGAACAATGTATAGCCACACGCATATGCTTTTATTCTGATGTCTTAAGGATTGTGTCCATAAAAGTAGGTATATACATAGCATAAGTGTTCTGTGCTTCAACTTCTTGTAGCCTACCTGCTAACATCTGTTTGCACTCTTCTGCAAGGAAGCACGATTTAAAAATCGTGTCTAAAAAGTACCACAGTGAGGATACCTAAAAATAACAGATAGTTTGTCCATTCCTACCCATAGAGAAATAGGTGGATTGCTCCCCAGGAATTCTTTTCTCAGCAAATGGAAATATGCATGTTCTTCATCTCGATGATATCTCTCTATAATTGTAAATTTTAAATATCTGATTAGTGGATAGTCGTGGCAAGGCCGCTGGATTAACCATCACAGGATCGGGATTGTGATCCTGCCTCTATCATTTTCTCTCTCTCTCATTGTACTGGCCGTTGCCTATCTGAGTTCCACCATCTGAGCAATGAGCATCGTCACCTTGGTCATCGACTTGAGACAGTTTGAGCCGCAGTGTTGGGTGTGTACCTGATGCACTGACAGAGCCTTAGCTCTGGCTGCCATGCGGAACCAGGACTAAGAAGAAGAAGGAAAAGGAGGGGGGAGGGGGAGGAAAACAAAGAACCAGAATTTTCTCCCACGTCTCGACTACGGTCAACATCAGTGAGTTGACCCATAGAAAGGGCACAGGACCTCGCTGCTACTATCAAACAAACCGGGTCCCAATCTCATCTCTGCCATTTTCCACAAGTGTAACCTTAGTGAAATCAGTAGACATTTTCGAAACTCAGTTTTTTTTTTTATGTCAAAACATTGAGTCATTTTTCCTAAGCCACATGGAAGGTAAATGGCAGAGGCAGGACCAGACCACAGCTTTGCATTTGAGGACCATACATCTGGACAGGAAGCAGACGTAAGGGGGAAAAAATGTATTCTTCAACTTTGTTCTTCTATTTTCCATCTACTCCCAGAAGGGCCTTGAATATCATAAGGCAGAGGTTAGACCTTATGGATAAAACAGTTAGTAGAATATCAGGTTAAATAACCCTTACTTATTGCAGGCTGATCAGGCCCACAATGTCCCAAGTGAGTGGACAGTGAAGGCTTAAATAAATGAGACAATGGAAATGATTTCACAGCTCCAGGAGGGACTGACTCTCTTATAGCTTTGATATTCTCTGAGTTTAGCCAGCGACTTCTCTGGGTGGCCCGTATTTATTTGGTTTACAGACAAGGGAGGCGGAATACTGAAGAAAGTGCAGGAGTCTGAGCAGGACTTGGGAATCCCTTTAAGGACTTCCCCAAGTAATGTAGTATGCTAATTTAGGAGAACTACGTTATCTCCAGGAAGGCCTTCACAGCAGGAGTGAGTGCAGCTATAGTCTCCTTTAACTGGGGTTGGAGCCAGAGGTCCTCAGCTGTGGCCTTACCTTGTCCTTTGAGGTGTCACAGCTTCACAGGGCAATACACGCCTCAGTGGTGAGCAGTGACCCATAGAGGTTTACTTACTATGAGTCCAATGCCTATCTTCAGACAAGGGGCCTAAGCTTCCGACAACTCACAAGTAAACATGAAAAGCCAGTTGGTTAATATTAAATCCTGCTCAGAGCCACTTTGTAGTGGTCCCCAACAGTAGAATGTTTTAAGTGGAGATAGAATACAGTCATGAATAACTCACCAGATTTTAAGAAAATGTAAGAAGCAACCATATATAAATGTAACTCATTTATATGAGTATTATGATTGTATTTATCATAATAGGGATCATGTAGGGTGATCACGTAGTGATCATGAAGGGAATCCTGCAGGGAAAAGGCCCACATTATCTTAGTCTGATACTGGATAATTGTGTTGTAATAGGAAGTCCTTAGAGGATAGTTAGAAACTGGAAACTATACTGCAATCAGTGACAACATGTAAACCTTTCCCACTTCCCATAACCTCTTTCTTTCTTCTAAATTCTAAGAAAAGTTTGAAGAAGTATCTGCAATAATTTGGAAAAATACCTTCTGCCAAGGAAGGCAACCAGGGCTCGGCAGCCGGGCATTTCCCACTGAAAATTCTCCAGTGCCAACCTTGGAAGATATCACTGTGACAAAGTCACAGCCAGACATGTGAAGAGAATGATAAGTTTAATTCTGCTGTTTTAAAGGTGAGGTGGCCACACAGTGTTGCTATCAAACAAATAGAAGTCAACGATGGTATTTTAAGATCAATATCTAGTCCTTGACAATCAACAGGAATGTGTTCTGCTTAATATGACAGCTAGCTGATTTATTGTCAGAATGTGACAAGGTTCTGCCAAACTTTGATGATTATTCCTAATGCATATGGCTCCTGATAGCTGAATTTTATCCTTTAGAGATCATTTTGGGGCTGGGGGCAGGGAGGAAATAAGCTACCCTGACCATGGAAGGCCAGCCACAGTGATTACAGCTCTCCTGCTTCTGGATTATAGGTTGGTAAAAGCCATATGATCCATCAAAAGACCTCTCTGAATCCACAGAAGGAGAGGAATGTATAACTATTGTACAGGGGAATGTTTTGTCTCTTAATATGATGCAATCATTTGAGTTCTTAACTTATTCTGTAATGCAGCTACCCAGCTAGAATCCTTGCAAATGTTCACCTTTGAAATGTTACATCATCTTTGCAAAACAGTATGTCTTCTGTTTCTGAAAAAGTCATTCCAGTCATGGATTAGGAACCTGAGCTGTGTCACTAATCAGGGAACACCCTTTCACCAGAGGTGATGTTTGGTTCCATTCTAAGTGCCCTGGCACGTGGTGGTCTGATTTTTAATTCTTGAGATCTTCAAATATGCTCTCTATCCTGGAAGAGCCTCTTAGCTCAAAATGTATTTCTTTAGAAAGACTCACTGAGAAGAAGTAGGGGGGAAAAAACCACAACCCACCACAAAGGCACTCACGCAAGCAGTCTCTTTCAAGCACCACTTAATGGTGTTGAGCTGACCCGAGGAAATCAGGATTTGATGTCTGACATAGGCACTCTGCAACCAGGAAATCAAAGGCTGCCCAAGGGTGAGCAGGGCCTTGGGATGCTGGGTTAGCCTCAATTATTGAAAGGGTTTAGGGAGGAAGAGAAGCAATAGGAAGGGCAGGCTATTTCTGTGAAGAGGAAAGAATTGATACCAGTGCTGGAGTGGAAATTGTCGCAAAGGAAGCCTCCATCTGGCTGGCAAGGCTGTGATTAGAGGAGTTTGTTTTTAGACCCTGTAGAAGGCACTTGAGCAAATGGAACTGGAGTCCCACACTTGCCTGAGAATTTATCAATACAGAGGGAGGTGGGCTGATCTATCAGAAGCCCATGGGCACAATTTATTTTTAAACTGTAATTAATGCCAAATTTTACTCCCCAGGAAATATTATAGGATAATCTCTCGTTAAACAATGCGGTTGAATGGTATGGTTAAATGGGAATGAATATCATCATGGAGAAGGAAAATTTTTAAACAAAGAAAAAATTACCAGATGATGGGATGGAAGAGGTCTTGAAAGGCCACCCAGGACAACTCTCTTTCATCAGTTCTTACAAGTGACAATATTTAAAAGGGGAAAAGCATTAAAATTGGTCCAATGACTCACCTGCTCACCTTAAAGGCTACAAGTGGTAAGAAAGTCACAGGTATTGAACCTCATTAGAAGCACCAAGAGATCAAAGAAGGAAAAAGGTAGAAAAAGGTTTGAGAAAGTAAAAAAAAACCAGTCACCTCGGTCTATTTTACTTGCTTGTAATAAAAACTCGTAAACTTTTAAAATTGCACATGGGGCTCTAATTGCAAATCACAAAATCAATTTAATGAGTAGCAACCAGACTATTGTAGGGTAGTATAGATGAGAATAAAAATTAAAATGTCAGTGACGTCTGTGTTTATGGAAATTTTGTTTCAATTTTGTATGTTTTTGTATTCTCTTTTGATATCTATCTATCTACCTAGAATTAGATTGTGATGTGAAATGAGTTTCTTATTTGTGAGATCCAATAGGAAAAGCAAAATAAAGCAAAAACCTTTAAGAGACACTAAGTTGATCCAGCTAGCAGTAAAACTCAAACACACACTTAATTCTTTAGAAGATAAAGTTAATTCTACTTAAACTTTGAAAGGATTAACTCCTACTATGAAGTCAAGTGTTCATTCTATATTTAATGGGTTTATGCCAATATGTTTCAGAAAGCTTTAGTCATGCAAACATAGAAAAATTTCTGAGGGTCTACCAACAAGTACACCTGATTTGAATGTTCTAAACTTGGTACTGAAAACTTAGAAGATAGGGCTTCAGATCCAGTCCGTCTAACTAGCTGGTTATAGAATAACCCAAAAACAAACTTTACCAATGATTTAAGAGGTGGTAAGAGGTGGAAAAAAAGTAGCATCAGAGTTGAATGTCTTTTAAAAAACAGGTCAACATATCTGTCCAACAACAGATGAACCAATAAAGAAAATGTGTTATTTATACACAATAGAATGTTACTCTGCTGTAATGAAGGATAAACTTGAGTCGTTTGTAGGGAAATAGATGTACCTAGGACCACAGTGTCAAGTGAAATAAATCAGATATGCAGGCTTAAATATCACATGGTTTCTCTTCCATGAGAAACCCGAATGATAAGTAGAGAGGAAAATAAAAGATAGAAACCAAAGTTACATCAGTCTATTTTATGACCTTGTTATTTGCATATGATCAAACCTTATAAGTGAGTACTTTTTAAATTGCACATTGTGCTCTAATTCCAAATCGTGAAATCAGCTTCAGAGAGGCAGATGGATATTTGCAAAAGGGAAAGGAACCAAGAGATAGAGGTGGGGGGAAAGAAAGAAAAGGGAAGTACAAATAATCATGATGTGTTACATGTACCGACCCCCACAATGAATGTAATCATTATATACTGCAAACATGTACAAATGAAAAATAAAAATTGAGAAAAAAAACCACAAAGGAAATCTAAAAAAGTTTTGAAAAAATTAGTTCCAGGGGTCAGAGTTGTTGTGAGGGGCTGTTATTTTATAACTTACCAATGGAAGATATATAGTAAAATATTGTGGCCTTCAGCAGCAAATAATAGCATGAAAGGGAAAAAAGGAAGTTATTGTACACAATATCAGACACTGAAAAATTCTTGCTCAATTCAGCAAGTAAATAGCTTTATGTTTATGGAATAACACTCCCTTAGCTTAAAAGGGGTCTAGTGTTCCAAGACATCTGTACTTTTCCAAAAATAGAAGAACCATCGCATATTTACAGAAAGTTATTATAGTTTTATAGTAACCAAGTGTAGAATAAATCAGCAGATTGATTTACTTAAAATTTTAAGAAATTTTCTATAAACATAAATCAGAAATAGGAAGAGCATTTCCTTCAGAAGCAGTTAATAGACAATTTTAATTGCTGTAGGTAAGGCAATAATGACTGATAATTTTGAGGCCTGAGACTTTGGCATTAAAGTATTGGCATGGGGTAGGAGGACAGGGAGATTCTATTAGACATGGCAAAGGTTCAGAACTTAGGAATAGTGGGACAGGTAGGCACTCCAAATGCTTACATGCAGCCGTGGAGGAGAGCAGAAGAGGAAGTAGTGGTGTACGGGCTAGAGAGGTGGTAAATGCATACCGACTGGATTTTATCCCAACAGCAATGGAGAACCAGGGAAGGCGTCAGGCAGAGGACTTTTACAATCCTGTGTCCTTTAAAAAAAAATTTACCATAGCTGATCTGTGAATACAGATTGGCGAGAACGAGGAGGAGGCAGAGACCAGATAGGAGATTCTTGCAATAACAAGGTGAGGGTCAGTGGTGAATTGAACTAGGAAACACACAATGGAGGTGGACAAAGGATCCCCAGAAGAGATGCTATTAGGTTGAATTAAGAGAACGTGGTGAGATCCAGCAGTGTGAAAGAAGGAAGAAATGTGTCAAGGTTTAACTCCAAGCTTTCTGACTTGGGCACAGCTATGACTTAGATGTGGTTTGGCCCACATAGGTTCATGTGTTGGTGCTCAAGCCCCAGTGGAAGAGTAGTGATATGGTGGGCTCCACAGGGGAAATGTATCGTGTAAGAACCACCCTTGGAAAGAGTAATAGGATCTTGCAAGAATGGCTTAGGTCTCAAGTGACTAGATGAGTTCTCAGGAGAGTGGGCTGTTATAAAGCGAGAGCACACACATTTTTGATCACTTCTGCACACAACTGGTCCCCTTATACCTCTCTGCTGTGTGTAACACAGCCGGGTGCCCCTTGCTAGACACTCGCAGAGTGCTAATTGGACTTTCCAGTCATGACTTGTGAGCCAAAATAAACTTCTTTTCTTTACACATTTCCCACCATCCACCAGGGATTCTGTTATAACAATATGAGATGGACTAAGTTATACATGTAGGTGATGCTCATCATGGTGTAAGAGTACTCAGGAGGAGGAAATTTTAGAGAAGAAACTGTGTGTTCAATTTGGGATATGTCCTTAGAAAGGGGAAGGGAAAGAAAAACTTTTGCAGTGGTAGCAATCACTGAGCCTGTGAATTTAGTTACACACTCTCATATTATTGCACTTAGCTACTGTATATAGCTATTGTCACACTATATGTTCTTCAAAACTGCCTCCTAATGTTTTATTCATGTGTTTACCCTAACTACATGCTAACGGTTATATGGATGAATACCATTTGTGTAAATGAGTAGTAGAAAATGTGCCTTTTGAACAATCTCCTAAGCAAATCACACAATGATAATATATTATTAATATTTCTCAAGGGATAATTAGAATCTTAGGCTCATTTCATGGATGAAAGAATCCAGCAAAGGATCCAAGAATTAACTCACAGAAGCTCCAGGACAAACTGCTGCCCCACATAGCCTTTGTCTTAGGTTGAATAAAAGTCCTCCAAAGGTATGAAGTTATATTGCAATTACATCAAGCCTGCAAAGATTACCATTATTCAAATCAGAGTATTTCCTTCAGTCCTGCAGGTTAGCATAAGAGGATCTGATATCTGCAAATTGTGTACCAGAATTCAAACTTGGCAACAGTTTAGATCCCTGGAAAGAAGAAACCCTGGAACTTAGTTCAAGTTGTAAGTAGAAGAGGAAATATTTCTAACCATTATATAATAGGACTTCAAAGAAAGTCCTATGGATGCTCTCAGAAGAGACTACCTTATTTAGGGAGGATCATTTCACCAAGTCGAATCTAAGTTGTGGATGGTCAGTGTATTGTATTTTTCTATTAGAAAGCAGGAGACTTCCTTCTCAAACAGATCCCACTAAAGTCAGAGATATATTACTTTTAATTTAAAGAATACTTAATAGGAATGCATTACTGCCTGTAAGGGTAAGTTTTTAGCTGACTGCTTGGTTGTCTTGAAGATTATCCTGAGCACTCATTCATAATCAACTTACCTCCCCATCACCCAGGAATGGGACTCTTTCCTTAGCTGGTTCCTGAACCAGATAATTGAACTCATGTCTTTGTATTAGAGTTTTTCCTGAACTTGCAACTGTCTTCTGAAGTGGCCCCTTGCCATGATTCTGTCTAATCACCCTTCTGAAATCTAGCAAGCAAAGCACGAGAAAGTCAGTTTCCAGTTGAAATTCAGGCAGCATCAGAAGGGTGGATTTTATCACCCTTTGTCAGTACCACGTGGAAATGAGGGAATGTAGAAAAAAATGGGAGTGGCAATTATATGTGTCATCCAAACAGCAGAGAATTCAGCCCTGTTTCTATCAATTCTGAGATACCTTTCTTTAATCCCTTAGGACTGGGAACCAAGTCGGTTTCCCTGGTTACCAAAGCCCGCTTACTAGAGCAAAAGGGCAGAGAAGATATGACATAAAGATTTTTGAGAGGAGAAAGCCAATGTGTGTGTGTGTGTGTGTGTGTGTGTGTGTGTGTGCGCGCGTGCGTGTGCATATGTGTGTGTATACACACATCTGTTAGGGCCCTTTGATTGTAAGAATCACAAAACTAATTTGAACTTGTTTCCACAAAAATGGTTCCCATGCTGTCTAGCAGAATCCAAACATCAGGAAAAAGTTTGAGCTCTTTTATTCTTAATTCTGAAAACCTCAAGAAAAGGATAAAAATCAATAACCTGTATCTCATAAGTGGAGGGGGGCTTTGTAGGTGCCTTGTGGGTGATGGGCTAGGGGAATGGGGTGGTAGGGAAGGCAGTCTAAGAAAAAGAGTGGAAAGGGTCCTACATAGACAATTCAATTCATCACAACATAACATAGATACTTACAATGGGATTTCTGAACCAATTGGCCATTCCACCTGCAAGAAAGCGAGCTAGGATAGGGAAAGCCAGGGATGATTTGGTAGAGTGATGTCTGTCATGGGTATGTACCAATGACAGGACAGGGTTTTCTTTCTGCATGGCCCTTCCCATCAGAAGGCTTAGGTCTATGCTTTCCATTCACCTGAGCAACACCATGTGTTAAAGATCAGTGGAAAGAAGAGAAGGGGTCTCCAGAAGGGGTTGGGGAAAAGGGGCAGGAGCTGGTTTGGGGAATAGTGGCCAGAACATCTCAGTTTGATGTAGGATTTACAGGCACCAGGGTGAGGGAAAGGGCTGAGAGGAAAGGAATTTCAGGGAGCCTTGGAAGGCTTGGGGAGGCGTTGGCAGGAGCTGAGGAGAGCCATGTATGTAGTGAAGTTTGTGATACATCAGCTAGAGATGACAGATCTTTGGTTTTAGTTACTGCCCCATATGTGTTTTTCTCCATTAAATGTCAAATGAAATAGAAATAAATGCAATTGTTCTTTAAGGCCATAGGGCACTGATTCCAGGATCCTCGGAGATGTCCAGATCCTCACATGCGCGTGTCCTTTACACAAAAAGGCATTGCATTTGCAACCTAACCTACTCCCATCTTCTCATGCATTTAATCATCTTCAGATTATACTGCATATGTAATACAATCTAAATGCTGTGTAAACAGTTGTTACACTGTTATTTAAGGCATCATCACAAGAAATACCCATCTGGTTCAAAAGAAGAAAAAAATCAAAGAAAAAAAAAACAGAAATGAGACCAGATGTAGAACGAATAGGGAGTGAGGGAAGAGGAAGGAGATGAAAAAAGATTTAAGATGTGTTGGGTATAGGTACCCATTCCCCATGATAAATGTAATCATTATGTGCTGCAAACACGTACTTTAGAACTTGAAAGAAGCCCTCCCCAGAAATAGCCATCCAAGTGTAATTTGTTTTATTTTCAGAATATTCTTGACTTGAGGTTGCCTGTCTCACGTGGAGTCTAATCAGAATTACACTTCATCTTCGGGTGCAATGTCACCTCACCTGTTCATTTTGTGAACTTTTTCTAGTGTTCTCCTGGATATGTTTCCTTTTTGAAGGGAAAAGTCCTCCCTAGGACTAGTCAGATTTATTGCCTTCTTAAAGCAACATTAGAAAGGTTCTAGCCCTCCTTTCTGGGTCAGGGTTCTGTAATTAAGCTTGAGTCTTCCTACGCTAACACCATAAATGGTGAACCAACTCCCTGGTTGTCCCATGCCAGCCTTGCCAATCCTATAAATGAATGCGATTCAGCAGAAACACCACAAAGAAAGACATAAAATTCTGTAGTGTTCAGATTTTGTTTTCTTTGTAAACTAATGTTTGAGGCAAATACAGCTATTAAACCAATATTGCAGGATTTTTAATTATTTGTATTTCAAAAGTAATATTTTACACATTTTCCTATCATACACGGATTCAACTCTATGATGGCTTAAATAGCTTCTTGGCTAAGAAACATTTATGTTACTGTTTATATAAAAAGTGAATGTTAATCACACCTCCACTGTCAGTTCTCTTGGTGCCTGAGGCAGGAGGATCACAAGTTTCAGCCCAACCCGGTAACTTTGCAACTTAGCAAAATGTCTCAAAATAAAAAATAAAAAGAGTTGCCAATGTAGCTCAGTCTGAGGTACAGGGTTCAAAAGATAAAACATAACAGTGATTGTAAGGTTTTTTCCTTTTTGTGCAAATGCGAGATGGGACAGAGATAAAAGAACCCTTTATTGCAGGCACAGGAGGGTTGCAAGAGAATGCATGAATCCTTTGAGGGGGAAGCAGGGAGACCAAGAATTCACTGATCTGGGTTGGGGGTGGAGTTTACATGGGTGGTCAGGGTGTCGTAAAAAATGCTAATTGGGGAAAGGATGGCATGTGGAGAAAAGAAAACAGGAAGTTGAGGTTAGGCTGAGGGAAGAAGGAGGCTGAAGTAGGTCTTGGAATGACACCTTGTTGTTTCGGTGCCCATGCCATGTTGGACCATCACCATGATGACATACAGGGGCAGAAACACATCATTAATTTTCAGTCAATTAACATAATTGTTATGTTAAAATTTAGGACATACTGGGTTTTTTTCTCTTGCTTAGTGCAGCAAACCCTTCCTTTGACTTCTCTTTTCTCTTCTTTTTCAATCTTTTGTGTTTTTATAGTTGAAGGACTCAAAGTATTTGAAAAAGAAAAGGCTCTTCTCGAACTACACCCTAAAAGTGGACTCGTGCTGAAAAATGGACCTTGTTTTAAGATGATATTTGCAATAAACGGTAGGATGTGTTCAAGTATTTTGTTTCAAAATTTCGATTGAAAAATGAAAGATTATGAAATGATACATTTTCTTAACACAGCTAAAGAACTGGATTCTGAACCGTCTGAATTCACGTATTGAGTTAAAAAATTAGTTTTGTGCTTCTTTTGTCAAAAATATGGAAGCTGTTCAGTAAGTGGGTTGCAGGTAAGAAGTGATGCTCAAACTGATGCCTTTGAAGTATGTGCTAGTGAGATATATAACAGAAATCCAAAGGGTGAATAAACGATTTTCTCAGTTATTCAATATCACTACATCACAGTATTTAATGGACATTTCATTAAAAGTACAAACGAATGTTTATGACAACCTCTGAGGCTCTGATGACCAAGCAATTCCATCTGAACATTTTTTAAGGAAATGTTTGTAAGTTGGATGACAGTAGTGTTAGATATACTTGAAGCATACACCAAAAAGAATGAATATATAAATTGCATATTTTTCTTAGCTAAATTATACTACATACTACTAAGATAATACATTAGGACTTGAAATTTGACTGAGTGAGGAAAACATGACAAAATTTGATGTAAAGTTTTTTGAAAAAACTTAGAGGAAGGAGAAAGGAATGAGAACAAGAAGGAGAAGGAGAAGAAAGAAAGCAGCAGGAGAAAAGGAAGAAAAGGAGGGGCAGAGTCACACTTCCTGGTTAGGGATTCCCAAACTTTCATCTCATGAGAAAACTTGAAGCTTCCTGTCATCTTACCCAGTATGACTCTTCCAGCTCATAGTAGGCTTCAGGTTTCTTACTTATTAGCTTACTCGTGTCATTTCACCTTTCTGGTGTGTGCCAAGGGAAACAGCAATAGGCCAAGTTCATCATATTTTATTATAATCGAGACAGTACAGTGAACTGGAGACAGACTTGGAGACTCCTGACTCTGAGGTTGAATGAGAAGAGGAGAATTTGTAGGAGACTTTGGTTTCAATCAAGTACATGATACCGGATTTGAGAAAAAGAAAGAGATTGAACATTCTTCACTCTAGAAAAATAGGAAGGCAGGAAAGTCCAGAGGCTGACCTTCAGCTTTGCTTGCTTGGGATGCTACTGAATCCTTCTTTACCAGGAGGTCTCTCGGAGCAGAACCCGTGGCAGATGAAAAAGGTGTATGTCTTGGAGAATTTGTGAGAGACTGACTATTCATCCAACATATGAACTGAGGGAGCTCTTGCTGTCAAAATAGAAAAGGTAGCAAATTCAACAATGAAATCAGAGAGCAGTGGTCCTTACAAGGGTCATATTTGGATTCCCAGGAGACCCCTTCAATGAAGGCTTTCAACTGAGGAGGCTCCTAATTCTACCATCATCAGAGGGTGAGGTAGCAGTCACCTGGGAGAAGACAAAGCTCAGGGGTCCTAAGAAACCAGGTAAGATTAGGAGGAAGATTGCCAGCCTAGGAGAAGATATAGAAGCCAGAACTCCCCTAGGCTGTGAAATCTTCAAAATTTTACAGGTCTACATATTGACTGTTGGAAAGAAAAACAGAATTCAGAGAGAAAAAGAACAGAACTTTGTTCTGGATTCCTGCAGCAATTTTACCAGAATTTAATCATTCTGTCTCTGGAGGTTCTGCCTGACTTCTCACCAAAACAAAATTGAGCAGTAAATCAAGAGCACCCTGTGTGGAAGACAGTGGTAATAATTTTTCATTTTCCTTTCTTCTCTTGCTCACATCTATTTTTCACCAAGCAGAGAGTGTCAATTTGAAGAGAATGTGTCCAACGAGTTTCTAGGTGAATCTAGCTCACCAGGGAAAAAGAGAAATGACAATTTGCAATGAAAAGTCAGAAAAGTGGAAAAGCTTAACTTATTTCTAATTCCTGTGGATATTGGACTGAGGAATTTCATAATTCTTTGGTCTGTACAAAAGTCTTTCTAGAATTCAGAGTCCTTCATGAATAGTTTTGTCTTGGTCTACTTTGCAACAGATCTGAGAAATTATTGGATGGAACAGGTTGACACTTATGGGTCTGGGTCCTTGGCTATGACTATCCAAATGCCTTTGGGGTGGTCTAACTTCATTCCCTTGTGGCTAGGTGATTAGCATCCAGGAACAGAAGCCCCAGAAGGGCTCAGTGATATTTAAACCTAGGGAGAAGATAAGTGTTTAAGAAATGACATCTTTCTGGCTTCTCAGCCACTGAGGAATCACAGGTTGAGCGAACAATAACTAGAGACTCAGGGAAGCAGAGTGTTGTGTCTGTGCTACTAGGTTAGCATCAATGAGGCACAGAGTCAAAGAGGGCACTGAGACATCTATCATAGACTGCCATTTATGCTACCCTCTGCTACTTATTAGCTTATCAGCTAATGGAAAGCAGGAAACACCTATCTTTGGGCAACATACTGCAGATTCCACAGAATTGGGAAAATTCAGAATGCCCAGCAACATGTAGAGGGGTTCAATTATTCCAAAGGATGGAAGTAATACAATGGTTGTGCAGATTTTACCAAGAACAATTTAAATTTTATCTTGAATATCTACCTATAGAAGCCACCTAAAAATGTATAACAAATATGTAAATGCCAGGGACTAAAAAAATTCTATTTTTCAAAAAAAACATTTCACTGTTCACATCCCAGAAGATGTCAACTTAAAGGAGCAAGCATAGATGCTGAATATTTGTTGTGGAATAAATCTTCCTTGGTAGTGTTTTCCCACTACAAAGATGACTTTATATTTACTCCATATATATTTAAATGGGAGGGGGCAGCAAAATTAGACTAAGCAGCAAGTGATGATCAGCAGCAAGTCCTTGTTTTCAGACGGGACCAAATCCTAACCCACGTTTGGCCTCTTTCCCTAGCATGGGGAAGCAACAGTCTTCTCCCTTACACAGGGGGATCACAGGAGAGGCTGCGGGGATAAAGTGAGATAATTAATGATCAGGCATACACCCAGCAACTGATATATATATATATACTAAGTGCTTTAAAAGTATCCAAATAACCACAGAAACTGGAACAATAATAAAATAAACCATAGTATTAGCAATGGACTCCGTGGAGTTTGGACAGTTAGGAGAATCATATCTCAGAACCTTCTCCAAGACAGAGGAGGCCTGGCGTAGGTGCGGCTAAAACTACATTTCCCAGCAGGCCTCGGGCCAGCGCCCGGCTTCTCCTGCTTCCGGGTCTGTCACGTGACTCCCCTGCAGCACCATGGCGGAAGCTGAAGAGCAGGTAAAGGCTGTTAAGTGCTACTTAGGAGACTGGGCACAGGCAGTGTCCAGCCAGAAGGTTGCGGGTGGTGGTTGTATGTGGCCATGATGCGGGAGGGCGGGAAAGAATGGCGGGAGATTCTTCCGGGGTACGGAGGGCCGAAGTCTCGTGTCCCCCCGGGGAAGGTGCGAGCTAGCGCTCGACACAGCCTTTCGTTTTCTAGGGTCGCTTTGCCTTCCTTGGGTCATTCTCTGTGGCCTGTGCTAAGTGAGATTTGGCGGAAGCCCGTCAGTCTGCCCCAGGAACTGACTACCTGTGGGAGGCCAAGTGACTGAAATTCAAATTGTTTCCCCCTGAAAGTAGGACAGTGAGAGAGAGAGGAAGGAGGTAGAGCGTGGATTTTGTTTTCTATCTATTGGATTTAGGTAGAGAGCTAAGTAAGGCACTATTGGCCGTCCGAGAGGGATTTTATGTGCACTGTTTCTGGATCTGGAATGCCTAGGCGCTAAAGCAGGTTACCTTTTTACAAAATGAGTGACTTTGGAGTGTTTACTTCCAAACATTGGGTGGAGATAATTACACAGCCCTCGGTGTGGATTCAAATGGAATAAGGTCATGCACAAATACAGAAGTTCTGGGAGCACTAAGGGGGATTATTTGTGGCCAGCAAGACATTGGGTGGTGGTGTCCAGTCACCTGGTAAACTGACCATGGGGTTTTGGGTAGAAATTAATGATGAAAAATATGATTTACTTTCATATCACCATAGTGGTAGCCACACATTAGATGAAAGGACAAAATAAAATCAAAATGACAGAGAAGACAGCCTAGATCAGATTAATAGGAGAGATTACTTAAGTCTCCTTTCCTAGAATCAATTCACTTTTTCCTCTCAAGTTAACAGGGCCCTCAGTTGCTGTGATTACTTCTTTTTTTTTTTTTTTTGCGGTACTGGGGATCGAACTCAGGACCCTGTGCTTGCTAGGCAAGCGCTTATTCCACTGAGCTATATCCCCAGCCCCCTCTGTGATTACTTCTAAGACGTGATATATATGATGAGCTGTTTAGTATCAGAAGAGACATTTATCTAGTTCAGTAGTTTGACATTTGCATCATACTTTAGTATCATTCCATAATGCAAACTTGACCTGTGTACATAATATGTATGCTGGTCATTAAGAAAGTTGACTAAGTGATTGTGGTAACAAGAGAATCTCTTACCTAATATTTGTGCCTCCTTTTTTCATCCTGAGCAGGCACAATAAAACACTTATTAAGAACATATCATCTTGTGACTCATTGGTCCATTAATTAGTGGTCAGATTGTTTTTCATATTGTTCATTTTAGGTTGAAATATAATTGTTCATGGTTTTACATAAAAGCAGAAAGCCATATTCCTTGAGTTCTTAGATACAGTGTAATAGAACTACCTCAAAACTAAGAGAATTGCTTTTCCTATTTATGACGCTTGTGCAGAAGAGTTTCGCAAAGATGTCTCGTGTAAAAGAAAAAACAAAAACACAAAGTTTGGGATATAATAAGAATGTTTTACATTGATACAACTTCCCAGTGTATAAAACTCTTTTGTACTGTATTTGATCCTTCCAAAAGAATTCTGTGAGCTCAGAATTGTGTTACATAAGTGAGGTGAAACATCTTCTGTGTTGCAAACCTTCTAGTGGCTTTCCAACTGCTGCCCTTCCGGTAGCCTAGTTGCCCTGCAGGATCCTGTCGCCTACACCCTTTACAAGCCTTCTCTGCTCTCATTTTCCACTACGTTCTTTGTACCTTCTGCAGCTGCATCCACCAATAGCTTTTTAACTGTTCCTTCAAGCAGCCAGATGTGTTCCTTCCTTAGGGACTTTACTGCTACTGCTGCTTCCTTTTAGGACTCCTGCCATCTTCAGGGCTCTTCTCTCGCTTTCTTTGACTAAGTATTTATTTTGACTGAGGCTTTCCCTGACCATTCTTTGAAATCCACCTCTTACATTCTATTTCTGTATTGCTCATGACCATTTGACAGATTATGTTCCTAAATTTATTTTTCTGTATATTTCTGTATGTTCTTGCTATTAGAATGTAAACTACATCATGACAAGGATTTATGCATTACTTTATGTCAAACACTGGAATATTGCTTGTTAGGTGTTAAATGATTGAATTTTATAGATAAGAAAATTGAAATTCTGTCCACCTGAGGAACTTGCTCAGACTTCTGTCTACTATGAATGTTTAGTCATTTGATCACCAAAGCACATGCTTTTTCATGAGAACACCATGCCTTTTAAAAGATACTCAAGAACTGTCATAATCATTTTGTTTCTACTTTATGCAGGGAGATTAGTCCTTCACTTTGGTGATTTTCTTCTGTTAGCTTTCTGTTGCCAAGAAAAACAACTTACAGGATGGCTCCCAGTCTCCCAGGTTTCAGCCCACTGTCCCTTGGTTCTGTTCCCGCGGGGCCTGTGGTGAGACCATCATCCAGGCAGATTACTTGGAGCAAAGCAGCTTATCTCACTGTGGGTGGCGGCAGAGAGAATGAGCTGGGGAAGACAGGGCAGGGGCAAGACACAGTCCCCAAGGCCCAACCTCCTCTAAGTCTCCATCATCTCCCCACAACCCAACAAGTTACGGGAACCCACAAGTGGATCAATCCACCGCTGAGGTCAGAACCTTCGTGGTCCAGTTACCAAAAGCTCCACCTCTGAAATACCACTGCACTGGAGACCCAGCCTTCAATACATGAGCCTTTGGGGGACATTTCATATCCAAACCATAAGTCCTTCAACCCATTCTTTCACCTTTGATCCTTTGGCAGCCAGTGTAGAGTTGGAGTGGCTCACCACCCCCAAGTGACATGAGAGTCTTCCTTGAAAAGACCATAGCATATTGTCAGGAGCGAACATTCAAGAACTGTTCTGTTTGTTTGCAGAAAACTAGAGAATAATTGTGCCAATATGATCAGTGCTTCAAAAATGCTTAGGCTTTTCTTGGTGGGTACATTTTGCATTTCATAGTAGGAAGCCATTCGGTTTGACAGTAGGCCTTTATTACAGTTTTTTGAAAGCTAAAGTATGCAGAAATGGAATACATTTGCTAATTATTCTTTTCTGCTACCTTGAATGTGTTTGGAAATGATGACCAAAATTTTTTCCTTCCCTTCTCCTGAATGTGTCAGGAATTGAGAAGTGTATTAAATGGAGTACTGAGATGTTATGCCTAAGGGCAAAGGAAGGAATTTTTCTTGGCATTGTGTCTTGGAAAGGCAGACAGCCCTCCAGGATAAGAAACAAAGTTGCACCACTCAGCATTAGCTGTCCTGAGTGTTGTGTTCTTTTGTGTTGGACCCCTGCCCTTTAATTTTAACTTAATCAAAATAGCAATGTCCTCTCTGAATGAGTTAGTATACTCTAAAACTATTTGCAAAAACTTTCCATTAAAGTCACTTTTTGGATATGAGTGCGCAGGTGTTTGTAACTCACTGGGAAATCCTTGCCTTTGATGAATATAGTAAAGGTGGTTCGCAAAAGTAACTACGTTTATATTTTATAGTTCACAGAAAGAACTAATAGGTGACATTCTGCCTGGAAATCTTCTAACCAGCAGTTTTACTTAGCTCCAAACAATTTATAGTTCGCCCTTAATCATCCCAGATGCCCAGCAGTATTTGTCCGTCCCCCTTTCATATGAGGAACGTGCTGTTCGAAGCCCATTGTTTGTGTATCCGTCTTATGTTGCCCACAGATTGCTGAGTCCTCAGGAATAAGGGAGAGCGCTTACTCGTGTCTTTATTTTCACAAGGGCTGGTGCTAGGTGCTAGGTGTTTAATGATGAAGTGACTGAGTAAGTCTGTTAGTGGGAGGATAGCTTTCTCAGTGGTTGAATTGTAAACTAGATTCAGTAGCATTTGTGTGTAATTATTTTATTTGAAACATTGCAATATTAGTAATTGAAATATAGATTACATTCTTTATATCTCTGCACATGCCCCCCCCCATCACCACGGTACTGAGGATTGAACCCAGGGCTTTCACACTAAGCTACATCTTCAGTCCTTTTAAAACTTTTTTTTTTTTTCAAATTTTGAGGCAGGATCTCACTGTTTATGCTGTTACCTAGGCAAGGCTTGAACATGTGATTCTACTGCCTCACCATCTCGGAGTGCTGGGGTTGCAGCCCTGTGCTGCCATGCACAGCTCATAGTCTCTTCATTGCATGCCCCCGCCAGCTCTAGATACGTTTTATCTTCCATACTCAGCCAAACTGGATCCTGGTCTATTAAAGTGTTTGCACAGTCTGACCATCCCTGTTCCTTGATCAAATGGGAGAATCTCTATTTTGAATTCTTTCCCTATACTTGAGAAACCAAGGGAATTCCCTCCATACTGTAGAACATTTAAAGACTGTCAGATGGCACATTCCATGATTATGCATAATGGCCCCATGTGCATAAAATAAATTTATTGCCTGTAAATTGGGAATTTTACTAGGATTCTTGGAGTATGAAATGAGGGAAAGTATATGAAAGTGGTTAGGTTGAAATGGTTATCTTATAAATAGGACGAAGGGTAATTATCCAAACCTGGACTTGGTTTATAGATGCACAGTTCTATTTTCTTATGAGACATGTCTTTTTTTTTTTTTTGTCTTTTTGAGACAGGGTCCCGCTATGCAGCTCAGGCAGGCATTGAGCTCACTCTGTAGCCCAGGCTGCCCTTGAACTCGCAACCATCCTCCTACCTCAGCCTCCTGGGTGCTGGGATTACAGGTGTGCACCAGATGAGACATCTTTTAAAAACAATCTAGATTGCCACTAATTAAGGGGAATATGAGGCTCAAACAAGAGGTTGCAAAAGCACAGATAGGATTTTTTCAAGGGTCCTGTTTTTCATTGGAGAGCTAAAGCATCACCTCAAATTAGCTTAGTTGGACTCGCTGATTCCTTTGATAGTTTTTCCTCTCACCTTCGTCCGGGTTGGTTAGCTGGGGGCCGGTGCCTTACATGATTATTAGTATCTCCCCTTGTCACTCATAACCTGTGTTGTGCATCTGTCTTATATGTGTAGAGTTGTGTAATATTTAGCTTTTTGTGTCTGGCTTATTTAGAAAACAGAACAGATTTTTAACTTATTTTTCATGACTCAAAGTTAAGATTTTTTGAACCTAAAAATGTTTGCAAAACCAGCGATTCTTTCTAAATTATAACCTGCGAGGTTCAGTCTTGTTTCTTGGATCCCTTGCTGGGAATATGTATGCCTTCTTGGTCATCTCTTGTTCATTCTGTAGAATGTAGAATATCAAATAGAGGGGCTTGGTGACAACATGGGGCTAAAACATAGCCGACTAGGCTAATTCCTGAAGTCACTCATGTATTGCTTTGGTAGGATTATGGACAAAATGTAGACCACATTGATGTCCAGGAGGTTTGTGCCATGCTGAGGGTAGGACAGGGGTCCTGGAATAACTGTTCTTGATTGGTGCCAGTCACAGGAAGCAGCCACAGGAAGCTCTTCTCAGAGCCTGGTTTTCCCTGCAGACTCAGTTCTCTGTCATCTGTGAGCCTCAAGGTATCAGATTTGGGCACTACATTCTTTCCTGGTGTGGAGCAATAGTGTAATTCAATTTTGAATTTTGGGAGTAACATTGCTGTTTGGGGATTTATGGGGTTTTTGGCATCCAGTGTACAGTTGGAGTGAGCTCACTACCCCAAGCGATGTGAGAGTCTTTCCTGAAAAGACCAAAGCCTAATGTGAGAAGCAAACATTCATGAACTGTTCTGTTTAAAGAAAACTAGAGAGTAATTGTGCTAAAACTAAGAACTGGAAGGAGTGTAGAGGAGAAACAGTTTAGGAGGGTGGGAATGATAGTTATCTTCATTTATCTGGAAAGTTCTCAAGTGGTATAATTGTTTGTTTAGTCTTGGTGGTTCTAAGAACAAAGTTATTGTGGAGCACTGTAGCTCCAAACTATTTGAGAACTAAGATTTAGACCAACATGAACTAATCTACATTGGTATATAGAAGAAATTCTGATATTTATCACGCTTAATGACCTAACTGTAATAAAAATTCTAAATTAGAAGTAACATCCCCATTTTATAGACAGTTTTTGAGTACAAGGGCAAATCCATCTGGCAAAGCAGCCTCACTGATCTCAGGGAAGATGTTGCCATTTGAAATGATCTACAAACCAACTTTCGTACAGAAAAGCTCTTGTGCTATTAGTTACTATGCTATCATAATTAGTTACTATGCTATTTTTCCTAAGACTGTACAACATGGGTGGCAGCATCAAACTCTTGTAGATTTTTGATGTATGGAAGCTATTTTTGATGTATGGTTTTAAATGCCAGATTTGCATTTATCATGCTGTGCTGCTTGCACTGAATAGTACATATGTGGGGACGTGGGGTGATTGAAAATAGGGGGAGCGTTTACATTAAAAAAAATAAACTAAGTACAGTAAAAGACGCAGTGCCGATAGGGTGTGTTCAAAGTGAGTTTGAGTGTTTCAAGGGGAGTTAATGGTAATGTCTTCTACTGTAATAATTTTTTTGAAACTTAACATTCACTGATCTAACTTTAAGATGTCATTTTTTTTCTGGGAAGAAAACGTTAGAGCCAAAATGTCCTTGTCCCATCTTTTTTGTTGTTGTTGTTCTTTCTTCATCTCAGGGATTGTTGTAAAATGCTTACATTCAGTGTCAGCATATTAGTTGTAACCTTTTATTGCTATTGATATCTATAAGTACGTTAAGTAAATCTTCATTTTGCTGACCTCTCTGAGGGTGCATGGCATCAGCAGATTCTCTCTTCCAGTGGACAGGTGAGAGATGAGCAGCATCAAGTCAATTTTTCCCCTTTTGCTTTGTTTCTTCCTGAGCAGGAAGATTCATGGTCTAGCAAGAGGGAAGCTGGGTTAGATGGTTTGTCTTAGAGTTAATGGCTTAAAGAGAGCATGTAAATTACACAGCCTGTTGGAGCAGGGCTCAAACAGCGGGAGGGTTCTTTCTAAAAAACCATGTTTGCAAGCCAGTCATTTGGACTCCAGCAGATTGATAGCATAGTAATTAATAGCACGAGAGCCTGTCTGTACGAAAGTTGGTTTGTAGATCATTTCAAATGGCAACGTCTTCTCTGAGATCAGTGAGGCTGCTTTGCCAGATGGATTTTCAGTGTAAGGTGTGGAAAGAATCTGCCAGGTCCCCAAGTGCAATTTGTTCACCTGCTGACTCCCTGACCCAGTGTAACCAGTCCCACCCATCCGGGTTCTGTAGTGTCCGTGAATGCCCTCCTGAGAGAGCAGGGGCTTGCGTGGCAGGGACACAGGAACTCCTTCCTCTTGCAAGTATTTTTTATTCTTTTGTCTGTCTTCTGACCATTTCCCTGTCTGTGCTTTGCAGGAAACTGGGTCTCTTGAAGAATCTACAGACGAGTCCGAGGTAAGGTGACGATTCAGGAGCCTCCAGATTGGTCACGGACTGTGATCCTGTATTGAGCCCACTCTGCTTGGCCACGTGCAGCACTCCCAGGGGCCAGCAGGGTGGGTAAAGTGGGCTGCAAAGTGGAGCCCTGGGGAGGATCTTGCCATGTGTTAAATGGATTAGCTTTAAAACTAAACAGGAAAATGAACAAAAAGCTTTCTCATCAGCCTGAACAATACTTTAACTTGAAGTGTGTGGATACTAGAAAAACTGATGCAGAGTTTTAAAAATTTATCTCAACACTTTAAATACAGCCTTTTTTAAAAATAAATTTTATTCATTATATATTGTACGATTTTTTTTGTCTTCTTTGTATTGTGGCACTGACATCCAATCCGGGGACTAGACACACAAGGCAATCACCTGCCCCCCACCGAGCTCCTCCTGCAGGCCCCCATGTTTAATCTTTATTCAGTTTTTTAATGAGTGTGTATGCTCAGTGGTATAATTCCTGAATCATTGAAATTATTCTGGATTTTTTTAAGATAAAAAAGAAACTACCTTGAAGTTGTTAGTGAGTTGTGTTGAATGATTGTGTCTTAAAAAGGACAAAGTCATTAGGGCTTTAAAAAATTTCTATTTCCAAACTGTACATTAAAAAAAATAAGTTTAAGCATAATACAAAGTAATTAGCTGGTCCATTTCGTAGACAAACAAGAAGTACATGTTTCCAATTTACTGTTTAATTTAACTCCAAAGAATGAGAGGGTATTTGTGGTAACTTGCTAGAAAGTCATACCAGTGTTACTATATGCATAATCTATTAAATTTGGGTTGATGTTGCGTATTTTTATTAGATGAATTTTGTTGCTTTTTTAGAGAAATGGTGGACTTAATACATACTCTTCTAGAAGCAAGAATATATGTGTGTGTATATAATCTATATATGTATGTTATATATACATGTTATATATGCATGTATATTATATATGTTATACATAGATATCTCTACATATATAAATATAAGATACATATCTCTAGATAGATAGATATGAGAAAGAGTGAGAGCGAGACAGAGAGAGAGAATTATAGCATTTTCTAGTCAGTGTTTGTCAAGATTTTCGCTGTTAGATCTCTGTTTCTATGGCATTTCAGGTAAGGCATTTCTGAGTTTTTTTACAGAGGATGTGTAATACCTATTAGTTTCTGATAAAGTATTGAAAGCATTTCAGATCACCCTTTTTATTTTGGGAAGTCTGTAGTTCAGTGAGAACCTGTGTTCTCAGAATCACTGGTAGAGAATCACAGTGTTTGAGCTCCGTATGAAAATTTTATTTTGCAGGTGAGGAGGATATTGGGAGGCGTCTGAGTCTAAACCTTTCTATACATTCTCCAGATACTAGATGAACAACCAGGAAAGCAAATAAAACACAGACAGCGCAGGCCTCCAGTATAATTAGGAAACTCAGTACTGCAAACTTTAACCCAAGTGGGAATGTAAATGTCACTGGAGCCAGCTCTGAGGTCGCTGCTGGAACCCGGAGTCTGACAGAGGCCATGCAGCTGGCTGGCGGCAGAATGCAGACAGAGCCACCTCTGAAGAAAGGAGGCCTGAGACCTGGTAGACGTGGGGAATTTAAAAGGAGGCGTCCAGCAGGGGTGGTGGTGCGTACCTATAACCTAGCACTCTGACAAGCTGAGGCCGGAGGATTGCAAGTTCTAGTCCAGCCTGGGCAACTTAGCTACTTATTGAGACACTATTTTGAAATTTAAAGAACAAAAGAATTACAAAGAGCTGAGGGTGTAGCTCAGTGAGAAGGCCCTGGGATGAAGGAGAATGGACGGTGAACGAGGAACGCAGTGGGCCTGAGCCTGAAAGTGTGCGGCCCGGGGGGGGGGGGGGGGGGGGGGGGGGGGGGGGGGGGGGGGGCGCTGGGCGGTGCCGCTTCTGGGAAAATGGAAGAGGGCAAAGCAGAGAAAGGCGCAGAAGCAAGGACCGTCCCCCAGTCAGGATGATTCCTTACTCCGTTCTCCTGCACTTATAAAGGAAAGTGCACTTCACTTTGTCTACGTAACTCAGAAACCTAGTGACATGTCCAGATGCCTCACTCCTTGTCTAGGATCAGCTGCTGTTGTTGCTGCCCAGGAAAATCCAAGACGTTTAAAAAAGAACTGAAATAGCAAGTAAGGTCTGTACAAAGCTCTCATAAGTTTTTTGGTCAACAGAAAATAGTAATATAACACTATCACGTTGAATATATACATATAATTTGTATATATTATATATATATTGTATAATGATTATAGTATATATTTATACATACATACATATGTATATATGTGTGTGTGTGTGTGTGTATATATATATGTGTGTATATATATACATATATATATATATATATATATATATTATTTTGAGGTGGGATCTCACCAACGTCCCCAGACTGGGCTCAAATTTATGACCTTCCTGCCCCTGCCTTGTAGAGTGCTGGGATTACAGATGTGTACCTCCACACCCAGCTGAAGGTCTGTAAACAAATATTTGAAGATATTTAACCTGAAATTCAAAAGCTCAGAATAGAAATAGATATAAAGATGGGAATTTAGGGAACGAGAGTTGGCCAAACTCAGGGAAGAAACTGAAGAAAAAGGTAGCTGAAGTTGAGGAAAACAGATCCAAAGTATGGCCTCCCAGTGTCATCAGCAGAAAAAAATGGGTTCCAGCTCTGAGCTCCTAGTATCATTTACCTCGAGACACTGTTAAGGGGCTGACTTCAATCCTGAGGTTTGTGTCTTGGGTGTCCCTTGTAGTTTGTGTGATTTGGGCCTCACACTCAGCTCTAACCTTAAGCTCCTTGTGAAAATGCAGTGATTGTTGGGTAATGACGCCTGCCTGTAACCCCAGCACTCAGGAGGCTCAGGCAGGAGGATCACTAAGAGTTGGAGACCAGCCTGGGCTACAAAGTGAGTTCAAGGCCAGCCTGAACTGAGTAGGGAAACCCTGTCTCAAAGACCAAAAAAAAAAGTAATTAAAGGAAAGAAAATGCAGGGATTATTTACCTGCATAGGGTTGCTGTGAGGGTTAGATATCCAGAATGTTCAGAAAGTCTTGTGTGGGGCCAAGCACATGGGGAGCACTCCATGGGTGTTAGTGATCAGTGGTGATTGCCCATTTTCCAACTTGTTGCTCTGAACTGAGGGGTTGGGGAGGTGTGCCGCAGACTCTGAGAGTGATCAGTCTTCCCAGTGGAAGTCTTGCTGGTTCTACAGAGTTTATGGACCAGCAGAGTAATGAGCAGTTGATGGGGAAAATCCAGGCTTTGTACATGTAGTAAGTCTATTTGAAGCTAAGACTTGCTAGAGATTTTCTTAGGTTTTTTTTTTTTTTTTTTAACTGAGTTTGACTCCCTTTCTGGTTGTAGGAATGGTGTCTTAAGATATTACTCAATCTGCTCAAGACCACTTGATCTTTTCTCCTATCTGTTCCCATTAAATTCAGTAACTGGTAAGCTTTTGTGAGACAGGCATGTCTTTTATATACTTCTACTTCCTTATTCAAGTGTGAGATAATTTCCATTTCTGTGAACAGTAATGGGCAGTGTTCTCAACCATGTGTTACAACGATTTGTCTGGCATGAAGATTTCATTTTACATAAACTGGGCTTTTATGTTCCATCAGGAAGTCCGTTGTTTCAGATTTATCTTAATATGTGTCTGAAAGAGAATACTATCTATCCAAAATTTTCTGTTCTTCATTAATCTTGAAAACTGCAACGAAATGAAATTGTCAAAAGTTGTATAATATAATGGAAGGTTGTGTACAAAGGGTAGTTGAAAAATATGATGAGTTAAATTTTAAAAACTTATGATAAAAGACACATTGCCTTTATTGAGTTTTGAAATCCCCCCCCCCCCACACCACCACTTCACACACACTTATTCCATTGGATATGGTACTGTAAGACTTCTGCTCTTTCCCAAAGTCAAAATGATCATAAAAGGTAAACATTTTGAATCAATTCGGGACCCTGCGGCAATGGCAATACAATTAAAGGTACTCAGGCAGGAGAACTTCCAGAAGTGCCTCAGAAAGTGGCAGGAATGATGGCGTAAGTGTGTTTGGAGTGAGAAGGAGTGTTTTGAGATGGGTTAATGGCAAAGTACTGTACTGTAATAATTTTTTTAAAAAATTCGAATCTACCATATTTTTGTCATATTTTGTATATGTCAGTGTATCAAGCTATCAGAACTTCAACTTGTATTTTGCAGTTAAAGTAGAAGTTGAAAACTATATTGTAAGCAAGATAAGACACTGTAGTTAAGATCTATAAGGTAAGATACTATAGTTATAGATCCTGCATTTATATTAGTACTTTAATCAGTTTTGGCAAATTTTGCAGAATAACTAAAGTGGTCCTCCTGTCTCATTTTTTAATATATGGTATGTTTTTTATTCTACTTTGATATGATGAGCCAATTTCTTAGATGGTGTTTTGCTTTTGTAAAGGATAACAAAGAAGTACATTATCTTTAAAAGGATTTCATTCCATTTTGAAGCACTAAGATCTTTTCGGTACTCAGGGATGATTGCTCTGGCTGTAAGTGGTAGTGGGGGTGGGAGCGCAGAGCAGTGGGCAGGTAGTCAAGAAGGCTTCTCTTGGAGGCTTCTAGAGTGAAGATGCTGGGGATCCTGGGAGGTCAGTGGGGAGAGAGGCCCACTTGGGAAACTGAGGAAACGTAGGGGCGGAGACTGGGTCATGCAGTGCATAGAAGTTAGCTAGCTGTGGACACCATTGGAACACAGGGAAAGATGTGAGGGTTGGAAAACTGATTTATCAAACCAGGCAGTGTGGATATCAGGGAGCTGGCCAAAGACGTGAGTGTCGAGGGAGGGAAGAAGGCTGGTGACAGAGGAACTGGAGGGAGAGACTTTGACAGGACCAGCATTTGCGTAGCTCCCATGGAAGGCCCCATAGCCGAGAGAGTGTAGGCTCCGGTGAGGTGGTGGAGGAGATGCAGAGGAAGAGTGTTCAAGGAGATACTTGTCAATCCAGTGCGCAGGAGGTGTAGGACAGCGTGAGGGATAAGCTGGGCAGCGGAGCCAAGAAGGTGCCCAGGGTCCAGCTCAGCTGTGTTGTCAGAGACTCAGTCTAGCAGTACACAATTAAAGGAAAAAATGTTTGAAGCCCAAATTCTAAATCATAACAGTTGATTTTTCTATATTCAGATTATTCTTTTCTTTAAAAGTAGTATTTTTAATTCATTGTGAAATCTTTTTATTCAGGACGAAACAATATGTTTCCACATTAAATATATTTTCAAACAAAATCAGGTGAGCAAACTAACTTTACAAGATGCGATCAATATGGTGAATGCCTAAGTAAAAACGTTTTATAGTAAAAGACACATTGCTACAAATCTCCCTCAGTCTGCTCCCCCTCACTTCAAACACACTTTTCCCATGGTTCTCGCCATTTTCCAAAACTTTTCTGAAAGTCTACTTTCTTAAATGTCTTTAGCTATGCTGTCATGGCTGCCTTAATATCCTGAGTCATTTCAAAATGTGCACCTTTCCTGGTCATTTTGACTTTGAGGAAGAGCCAGAAGTTGCACAGTGCCAGGTCCAGTGAATAAGGTGGATGAGAACATACTGTAATACCTTTATTTGACAGAAAGTCCTGTAGATGTTTGATCAGTGATCACAGCATATGATGAATATTTTAAGTAAAAAATTTATTGCAATAAAAAACACATTGCTACTAATCACCATCAGAACATGCAATGTACTGTTCTACTCCTTGATTCAAATATGCTTATCCCTTTATTCTTGGCAGCGTGTCTTTCACTGTAGGAAGTTTATTTATTTAATTTTTAGTTTTGATTACTACATAATGTTTGCAGTACATAATGATTACATTTATCTTGAGGAGTTGATATACACCACATCTCAATTCTTTTTTTTCATCCTTTTCCCTTCCCAAGAATTTTTTTAGAATTTATTTATTTATTTATTTTTGGCAGTACCAAGGATCGAACTCAGGACCTTGCGTTTGCCAGGCAAGCACTTAATCCACTGAGCTATATCCCCAGCCCTTTTTTTAGAATTTAAATATTCATATTTTGATCATCCTTCCTTCCTTCCTTCCTTTTTTTGTTTGTTCCTTCCTTTCTTCCTTTCTTCCCTCCTTCTTCCCTTCCTATCTATCTATCTATCATCTGTCTACCTGTCTTTCTATCTATCTAATTAGTGGTACTGGGGATCAAACTCAAGACTTTGCACTGAACTATATCCCCAGCACTTTTGATTTTTTGTTTTCTTTTTAAATTTTGAGACAGGATCTTACTAGGTCACCAAGTTGGCCAGGCTGGGCTCAAGCCTGTCATCTACCCAAGTGTCCTGGAGCTGTGGGATTGCAAGCAAACATCCCCATGTTCAGCTTATTTTACTTTTAAGGTCCTATGAGTCATTGCTTATAGAAGTACTTTCTGAACTCTCTTTGGAGCAGAGATGGTGTAGTGGAGTGAGAAACTTGTTGGGATTCTATTCTTTTAAAGATGATCATTTAAAAAATACTAGTGTAGAATACAGTGCTTGGCCTGTTGGTATTGTCTTTAGGTACATGAATCAGCCCTGTGACTTGACAGTGGTGATTGCTTCTATTTTATGGATTCCTGTGTTTAAATCCCCTGACCCCAAGTCCGTGTATTGAAAACTTAATCCCCCATGCAACAGTGTTGGGACTGAGGACCTTTAAGAGAGCTCTGCCCTCCTCAATGGATTAATATGCTTACTGAGAGAGTGGGTTTGTTATAAGATGCAGTTCAGCCCCTCTTGTGTCATCACATGTCACACGCACAGGCCCTTCAGCGGATGTGATTCCTCCATCTGGACTTCAGCCTGCAGCACTAGAGCCGTTGTTTACAAAGTGCCACGTCTGGGATTCTGTTGTTGCAGCACAAAACAGACTGAGACACTGATGATGAAACAGTGTTCAGTTAACTTGCCCAAGGCTGTGGCTGGTAAGTGGATTTGAATCCAGCAGTGTGACCTCAAGGCCTGGGCTCCCAACCAGTAGCTGTAGAAGTTCACTGATTTCACTGATTGTCTAATTTGTGCCAAACTCTTTATTTTTGTACCCCAAAGGGAAAACAAAATCTTTGGAACATGAAGTTTTGTGGAGCCTTGCTCTGTGGTGCATGTGCTGTGAGGTGCCTCCCTTGGTCACCTCATCTGCTGTCGGCCATGGTACTCTCAGTGTATTGGGCAGCAGGAGGTGGTTATGCTGAAGTAACAGTTCCAAAATTGTGGTGGTGCAACATAGTACAGATTTATTCTGAGTAGGATCATAGTGCAAGGAGAGGAAATGGAGGTGCCAATAATATGGAAGCGTGATTTTCTGTAGGGTCTTCCTGTTATGGGCTACAACCCGTGTCCTGCGTAATACACTGGTCACATGGGCTACAACCTCTACAACCCATGGCCTGTGTAATACATTGGTCACTGAGCTGACGCAAAGGCATCTCTGCTTTGTGGAGATAGATTTTTTAAAAATCCTGCTTACTTGGAACGGTTCTTGATACGTTATATATTTAGAAGAATATCCCTGCTTTTCTAGGCTTATTGTGTTGTCCAAAGAACTTCTAATAGCAATATCAGTTTATTGAAGTAACATTTCCACATCATATTTGCACAGTAAAGAGATGATAAGGATAACAGTGTCAGGCTTCAGAAGGGAGGAAGGGAGGAAGGGAGGGGGAAGATCTTAACGTAAGATTGAAACGTGTCCAGGTCTGTTTTGTGCCACGTGAGGCTCCCATGACCTTTTGTAATTCAGGAAGGCAGCTGAATAGCTAAACAAAGACTTCTGCTGCTGCTTCTGTCTAGGGTGGGTTCCCCTGAAGCAAAGATGCATGTGTATACATTGCATCATCCAGCCCCAGGCCGAGGCACATAACAACAGGTACCAATTAGTGCCCTTTCTATTTTTATTTGGGACATCATAGGAATTTTATGTTAAGGGAGCATCCTAAAGCGTGTATAATAGCCGTGGCTATTCTTTGCAAATATTTCTATTTTAGTTTTATATTAAACTATGTACTTAACAGGAAAAAGTATCCAAAAAGTATTAGTTTTTAATATTGAATGTTTATAAAATGTTTAAATTTTTCACTATCAGCTTTTTTAGTTTATAAAGTGTAAAATATAACAATAGAAGTAAATACCTGTATGAACTACAATGAAAACACCAATAAAACTCTATAACAAAAATGATCTTTTCTTCACTTATCACACCTACGACAGTCTTCCACATGACAACAGCATGTTCTATACACATGTATTGCTTACACTGACAGCACATGTATTTTGCTTTCCTGCCCTTTTTGTAGGACATACTTGACATCTTGCTGGTCTTGCTGTTTTGTCAGGAGGTTCTTTTTTTTTTGTCCTCTTGAGACAGAGTCTTGCTGTGCAGTTCAGGCTGGCCTTCAACTCACTTTGTAGCCCAAGCTGCCCTTGAACTCGCAGCAATCCTCCTGCCTCAGCCTCCCAAGTGCTGGGATTGTTTACAGGTATGTGCCACCATGCCCAGTAGGAGGTTCTTATTGTATTTTACAGAGTATAGTTAACAGCAACTTAAAATATCAATAAAATAAAGTACTAAAATCTTAATAGGTATTGTGTGCTTAGAGTAAAATCAACATTTTCACATCAGCTGTGTACTTGTTTACAAAGCATAAAAGATAACATCAGAAATAAATTTCTATGTAAACTACAATGAAAATGCCAATAGAACTCTACAACAAAAAGTTTTGCTTCAATTTTCAAACCCAAGGCATTCTTCACATGTGAGAACTACATGTTCAGTGCACAAGTATCACACTGATTGTATGTATGTCTTGTGTTCATATCCTTTTTTATAGGGCACAGCTGACATCTTTTTAGTTTTCATGTTGTTGTAGTAGGTCTTTGTGATGCTGCGCTTGCCTGTTCACCAGTCAGCTGACCAGTGTGCTCCACAATTTTTTAGCACAGTTCCCTAGGCAGAAGCATTTTGTTTTTCCTCTGCTATAGATGATCTCTTAAGAGTTCCAGTCCCAATCCTCTAAGAAAATTTCTGCATGATATTTTGCACTTGTTATTTTCTTTAGAAACTCTCAAAATATTCATGCTACGCATGTTTAGGATTGAGAAAAGCAAAACCAGGGCCAGTACTTTGTGTTTCAAATGACATCATAGTTGCTGTGTAATTAATTCAACAACATCTGCTCTAGCTTGTTTTCTTATAAAAAGTGACCACCTCAGGCTTCAGTTTTGCCGAGGTTTCTCTGTCAATTTTTCTATCATGTTGCAAAACCTCAGCAGTATCAGTTGGTTTTTCTTTGCCATATACGAGGCCAGTGTTGTATCTTTCTGAAATCTAAAGATCATGCTATACAATTCTCTGTTTTGAAATTTAAACACTTCATTAGAGATTTCTGCTTTGTTCTTACATACAGTTCCTATGCTGATTGACTTGTTTTCTATTAGCAAATGTAATACCAATTGGAAGCTGGTAAACCAATTTGTCGAATGTCACATTCCAATTAGTTTGGGTGATGGGAAAAACAAGTTTGTTCACAACATCATGTGATTCATTAGACCTGGTGGCTACATTCCAGGATACATTTTTAAATTGGAAGTATATGCCTTTGCATCTAGCAGGACATATATTTTTATGCCATATTTTGTAGGCTTTTTTGGTGTACACTGACTAAAGCTACCACAAACAGGTTTCTCATGTGCTGTTGCACTGAACTGGGCTACTTCTACAGGAAAAATCAAAAGAAAACTTTTTTTAGAAAAACAAATCCTAAATGCAAGAAATTCAACAATGAGCATTTCATGGGTAAAAGTCGCCTACTTCTGCTTTGGAGCTCCTTGCTGTGTGTCTGCGAAGTGGGTGAATGCACAGATAGGTTCCTTCTTTCCCCAGGCATAGCTACTGTGAGCCATATGTAGACCCATAATGGAAAATTAGATGTTTGCAGAACAGAAGAATGGTATGGGCGTCTCTTACCCTCCACGATGCTCAAGGGTACGTACACAAAAATGTTACATGGACCATTATGTGGGTTAAAAATCTTGATTTGACCGTTTTGCGCACTTGTACATACCTTGTCATTTGTTGTACCACATGGGTGAACACAAAGATTGCTTCCTTTAGCCCTCAGGTACAGCTACCGAGATGCACAGTTGGCTACTATTATGCTAAAGTACATACTTTGATTAGAAAAATATGAGCTGGACATGATGGTGTATGCCTGTAATCCCAGCACTCGGGAGGCTGAGGCAGGAGGAATATTGTGAGTTTGAGGCCAGCCCAGGCTACACAGTGAGTTCAAGGCCAGCCTGGACTACATAGGGGGACCTTGTCTCAAAAAGAGAAAAGAAAAAAGGAAAGTATGGAATGGGTTCGGGTTACCCTCATAATGCCTCAGTAATTTTGTTACTGTTATTAATAAACATGCCTCCTAAGCAAATGTCCATTTAGATCTCCTTTAGTTCTTCCAAATACCACAGTTTGAGGACCACGAATACATTTTATATATAAATTTTAATCAAACCAAATGGACTGATCCCCAAAGAAGCTATTTAAAATAAACCCATGTGTTATTTATGTCGAGTGATAGATTCATTTAAAAATAACCACAAGGAGAGTTCTTTCTCAGTTCTGTTAAAATGGAAGCCAGTTGTTGCAAGAAATCAGGAGATAGCTTTTTTAATCAGAAGGTGCGCCTCACAAAACAATTTATTTCTTTCACCTGGTAGGCACAGCATTATAAATCATTTATTGAAACTTAAATTAATTCTTTACATGTATCAATTTTAATAAATTTATAGCAACTAGCAACTAAAATGCTAATACACCCTGTTAAGAGATTGCTGAGAAAAGTGGAGCTTGGGGTTGTAATGTTACATCCTTCCACGCAGCCCTTGGATTAAAAACCTGCTCTTTTATTTAATGAGCTATTAATATTAACAGGTTTTCCTGATTATGGCATCACCCAGGCATGGCTAAACATTGCCTTTAAAGCATATAGCGTAAAAACTATCCACTTGGAAACTTTGTGGATGTAAGATTTTTGAATCTGCATTTCTACCATATGTTAGAGATTGAAAAAATGAACCGGTTTTCCCCTTGGTATATCTTTGAACAGAATTTATAATTTCACTGCTGGGGAGAAAAATTATTTTAGTTAGCCCAAGACTGAGTGGTCATTTTATTCATTCAGCAAATACTTAACTGAGTATTAAGATACAGCACTATTTGATGAGGAAGGTAGACAAGAAACAAAAACACTTAAGTATATATCATCTAGTGATAAATGTTGCAGATTAAAGTAAGATTGGGAATAGGAAGTAATGGGAATGTGGAGTGAGCTGAGGCATTGCTGTTTGGTCCTGAGTAGGTAGGAAAGGCTTCTCTGACAGTGACATTGTGTACTTATGTCGGAGATGGTGAAACTAGGACCTTGAGAGGATCTTTTGTCACACAAATGCAAGGACGGCGCTGCCTCAATTGTTTGAGTCCCGGCTGTGTCCCGAAAGGGATCATATTTAAGTTACGAACCAGCAAATGAGAACTGTCTTTTTGCCTTTGTATTTGGCATCCACCTCTGTAGCCTACCATCTTTATCCCCTCTGATCCTCAGGTAGAGTAATGGTCCCCCAAAGATGTCTGCATCCTCTTTCCTGAAGACACCTTATGGGACACAGAAGAGTTAAGGTTGCTGACTATCAGCTGGGTTTAAAATGGGGAGATTATCCTGTATTATCTGGGCAGGACCAGGGAAATCAGAAGAATTTCTGTGGGTGGGAGAGAGACAGCAGGAGACAAGGTCAATAATCCGCTATGGAAAGTACCCAGCCTGTTCTTGCTGGCTTTGATGGTGGAGGAAGGATCCATGGCCAATGAATGCAGGTGACTTCTGGAGGTGGGCAAAGGGTTCTTCTAATGCCTCCAGAGGATGCTGACGGCTGACATCCCAAGTCCAGCCCAGGGCAGTGTGCATCAGATTTCCTTCCTACAGAGGTGTAAGGTAACAGATTTGCATTGTTTCAAGGTGCGGAGTTTTTTGTTAGTGTTAGAAACTGAATACAAATAAATAATTTGATCAGAGGACCTTGTCCCCTTAGTGCTTTCATTGCCTTTATTTCTTGGAGTTTTAGGGAGTCCGATACATCCAAGCCAGGGAAAGCACATGGAAAGCAGTTGTAATGAAACTGGTGATCTTGGGGGCATTGTAGATCATCTTGGGGGAGTTACAGATCTATGTATCTTTTCTGATGATTTTTCATGTGTGTTGTTTAAATGATGATTTCGCTTGAAAATTAAGGTCCAGTTCTGCCCTCTTGAGACTTTAAGGCTCCAGAAATGCCACTGTGAGTCTAACTAGCACAGATGGTTCCTTTCGCCCACAACTGTTTGATTTTTAGTGTGGCTGATTTTAAACACAGATAGATACCCAGGGATCAGTGTTGTCACATTTCTTTATCTTAGAATATGACTGTTTTCTTTGAAGACCTTGGTGGATTACATAAATCTTTCAGAATCGTATCAGAGAGAGATGGGTGTTGGGGAGCCTCTGATAAAGCTTTAGTGGTCTCTTGTTTTCATTTCCATCACCAAGGATTGGGCAGTTTTGAGGTATGGTGTTTGGCCTGCATTGAGCTACTTCTAGTCTTTACAGGTGTGGAAGATAGACAGCTGGTGGTCAGTGTGTAAAACCCGGCTGAACTGGGTAAGCGTGGTGCTGGGTGAGGGAGGCCCACCTGAGGGTTGTTGCCAGTGACATAAGAGGCAGAACTGGAAAAGAAGGTGTGAGGCTGTTGGGAGCTGGTAGAAGCTGTTGGGAGCTTGTTGGAAGTTGAGAGAAGCTGTAAGGAGCTGTTGGTTCTCTCGGAGGAGCTTGTCATGCTGGCTTCCCTGCTGAACTTGGCTGTTGTCATCATCCAAGAAGCTCGGGACCTTGCCACTGAGAATGGCTTTGGTTCACTTTGGGGGAGCTCTGGTTCTCACTCTGAGCATCGCTTCCTAGCTCTGGAGGGGAAGATGGTGCACTGCACAGTTTCCTGTGGAAGCTTGTCACGTTGGCCTTCCTGATGGTAACTCAGCTGTTCCGGTCATTAGAGGAGCTCAGGACCTCACTGTTGCTGAGGACGGCTGTGGTACTTTTCAGGGGAGCTCTGGTTCTTATTTTCAGTGTCACTTCCTGGCTCTAGTGTAGATCCCTCAGCCTGCTAGCACAGATCCTTTATCCCACTGGCACAAATGTTCTAGATTCCACCACTGACCTTTGGGCCTGCCCAGTGCAGATGCGTGAAACAGGCCTGCATGAGACATTGTCATGGGCTGTAGGCCTCCACCTGGACTCATGGGAGGCATTGTTATGGGCTCTAGGTCTGCAGATGAACTCATGCAGGGCATTATTCTGGGATCTAGGCCCTCAGCTGGATTCTTTGGTCTTCAGTGTGTGAACAGATACCCTGTACTCTCTTGTGTGTGATTCTTTGTGTTACTGTTACAAATGATCTTATAAAATGTGGGTCCTGTATTAAATTGTTCCCCTTGCAAAAACCCCATACTACAACAACAGGAGTCTAGGAGAGGCTCTGCAGTTAACAAGTGGGAGACTATAATATTTCCTATCCCATTCTTGATAACAAGAATTACACTTAGATAGGTTTGAAAAGTTTTTGTTTTTTTTGTTTTGTTTTTTTTTGCTGCTGGAGCTAGAACCCAGGGGCTGGTGTATGCTAGGCAAGCTCTGTACCACAGAGCTGCACCTCAGCCAAAAGCATCCTTTTTAGTAATGTGGTAAATCAAAGGTAGTATGTCTTCATTTTTTTGTAAGTACTATAGTATAAGACAGGTAATTAGATTAGAAATGTTGCTATTTGTTCAATTTTATATTTTGGCAATGTGATGGGAAGTTAACTTGGAAGATAGGAGTTCTGTGGTTTAAACTTGGGGCTACGTCACACATAACATTTTCAGTGACTGACATTCACGAAGTGTGGCCAGATATCACGCTTTGTGCTTTGCATACATTTAATTCTCACAGAAATTCCCTGAAGTACCTGCCATCATCCCTTTGCATAGACAGCGAGGTAACTCAGGTTTTGAGTGATTGTCCAGTGTGTGTGGGCTGCGGACACTGCAACCCACATATGAAAATGTTATTTCAGGTTACTGGCTACTTGATTGTGGATTCCAGTAGGATTTTGAATAATTCTTCCTGTTTCCCTTACCTTTGCTTTTTACCCTCTTTCACTTCTTTCTTCTTTCCTTAAAAAATAACATTAGTGAGCTTTATCAAGACTTTTTTTTCCACTGAGTTACATGTCCAGCCCTTTTTTATTTTGAGACAGGCTCTCACTACCTTCCCCAAGCTGGTCTTGAACTTGTGATCCTTTTGCCTCAGCTTTCCAGAGGGCTGGGATTATAGGTGCGCACCACTGCGCCTGGTTTGTTAAGATACTTAGCCGTGCTCGTTCTCATGTCTTGTACAGCCTCTCCTAGATTTGTTTTTCTAATTATTTGAATGCTTCCTTCAAAAATAGACTGCTGTGTGGGGATTTGGGTAGTGAGTCTTCGGAGCCCTTGTGAAGTGTCCTTTAGGGTGAATCCACAAGCTACCAGCACGGAGAGAAGGTCCTCTCCCCTGGTAGGAGGCTGGAAGCTGGTGGAGCAAATCCATCTGCTTGCTTCTTACCCTGTGAGGGCTGGGTGCTGCTGTCCATTTGAGCAGTTAGTAAGGCGGGGAAACATGGGAGGGACCGCAAGAGGTCCACAAGGCATCCAGACGGTGTTCTGTAGCCTGGCCCCACGGCTGCCCCGGCGGCGGCTTCCTCGGTCTCCCTGCCAGGCGGTTTCACTTACCTCCATAGTTTCCTGCTTGGGGAATTAGTGTCTGGAATCCCTCTTCCCTGCCATTTGTATCCTGTCTTCGGGCTGATTTCGGGGAGCTGTTTGTTTTCACAGAACTGTGTTTGATTCTTTCTGTATTCACATAGTCTTCAAGTAAGACTGTACCAACCACAATCTATTACCTTTTCTATTTTCTTGTCTTTCACCTTGGCTAAAACTTCTAAATTGGTTTTGAAAGAAGCAGAAGTGATAGTTGGCACTTGTGGGTTGTTTTCTGTTGGTGATGAGAGCACTTCTGTTTGATAAGTAGCACACTGGCTTTTTATTTTAAGTCATCACTCATTGGCTCTTTAATTGTAGGTTCTTTGGTAAGGAAACCTCTGGTGTTTTTTTTTTTTTTTCTGAAAGGTCTTCTAAAATCAGAAATGAGTGTTCAACTTTATAATTGCTGAATGTCTGTCAAGATAGCCATAGGCTTTTTGTTCTTCAACCTATAAAATGATGAAATCAGATTTCTTAATGCCCAGTCTTTGCATTCCTACATTTGGTCTTAAGTTTCCTAGGTTGGACTTGACTTATGATTGTCTACTTAACAGTTTTTACATGTAACTTCTTACGTTATGATGACTTACCCTTTGGTGTGCTCTGGGGGTTGTGCTGTCAGGTTTCTCCTACCTTTTAAAATGAACTGAGAAGAGTTTTTAAATTTCTCAGTTGTGGGGCAGTTTAAATAACTTCGGGATTTTCTGTCCTTTTAAAGTTTTTAATAGAACTTCAGCCATATACCCTAGACCAGGTACCTTGCTGCAGGAGATAGAGAGTACTTGGATAATTTTTATTTTCTCAGTTTATTTTGTATTTATCTTACTCTGTTTTTAAAAAGGGCTATTAGTCAGTTTTCCATTACTTAGACAATGTACCTGAGAGAATCAGTTTAAAGGAAGAAAGCTGTATTTTGTCTCACAGTGTGGTAGAGGAGACCCTGTTGGGCAAGGTCCTATTATCCCCTTCAGGGCCACGCCTCCAATGACCTCACTTCCTCCCGCTGGGCTCTACCTTACTTCTCTGCTGTCTTTTTAGCATTGCAGGCTGAACAAGCCTTCAACATGTGGACCTGTAGTGTCACTATGAAAACTACAGTAAATACTAATGTTTGGACCGTATAATATTCCTATTTTCTGGTTTATTAATTCCTGTTTGGATTTTCCTGTGGTTGTGCAGTGCCACCTGCCTAACGTCAGGTTCTTTTTGTCCGGGAGTGCTTGGCCTGGGATTCCCAAGCCACAGTCTGCCTGCTGAAGAAAGACGTAGAGAAATGGCCACCCTGGCCGAAAGGTGCAGGGTGTGGAGATAGGAGGCAGAGGCTGCAGACATAGTTGCCTCCTTCTAAGAAACAGTAACTAAGGATGGGATGGGTGTCCTGAGAGGGTTGGTGGGAGAACTAGAGAGTGAGCTCTATCTTTTGTTCATATGGTTTGTGTTTTCTTAACAAAAGAGGGTGCACTCTGCATTCATGATCATTTTCTCCTTGTTTGTTAATTGCTTTCACTTTTATTGCTATTGTGAGTTTTTATCTTTTTCCTCATGGAAGTTACTAAGAAGCTGTAAGAGGCTTTGGTGGAGCTGGCTAACAGTGCTTCTCTGCACCTGGATTATGGGCCATGCAATAGAAATGCTTGGGAAAGATTTAAATCTGAAAATGGAATTTGCAGGACCTTTATTTGCTACTACTGCTGTAAGATGATAGAACTTATTCCCTGTAATTTCAATTTATACTATTTCAGAATAGCTGTTCCTTTGCTTCTGTTTGGTCCCCTCACCCACCTCCTTCCCCCTGCTGTGAACTAACACCTCCTGGAGATGATCTGGGCAGTTCCTTTGGTTGGTACTCTGACTTGGAGTGTGGAAATCTAAATGAGAATGTCTTAGAAAATCTGCTTTCTAAACTTGGTTGGCTGTTACTACAGATGGGTGTTTTCACTGGTCTTTATTAGGTACCCACAGTTTTGTTAGGTGAAGTTCAGAACAATGAAAAGACATAAACCCTGCTTCTCAGGATCTTGTGATCACCGAGGGATATTGAGGAGAAAGGAAAAGAGGGTTATGTTGGCTTTAGTGGCAGAAATTGTCCACCTGAATGGCATATCTTGAAGATGGTGGGGTTATTCCATATGGCTGGAAGGAAATGAAAAGCTTATTTGTTTTGTGCGTTTCTCCCCGCCTCCTCTCTATATTCTTATCGCTTTCCCAATATAAAGTAAGTGATGAGAGTTGACCCTGTTTATGGTATGTGGCTCAGGGCGTAGGGACCTTCACCTTTTATTTTTTCCCTCCTTGAATTGAACATGAAATGCTGATACTACAGGGCGAAGGGGAGCCTAGGGCTTATGAAGACTGCGTATCTTGTGAATCTTAAGTAGAGCTCTTCAGTTATTCCAGGCTCAACTTTTTCTCACTTTTCTGGTCAGTGATATGATAAGGAAAACAGCTCTGAAAGATTAGAAGCATAGCAGTAGATCTGAACTTTTGAAGAGTTTAACAACACCTTTAAAATGGCATTCATTTTTAAAGTAAGTATCATCCAGTTGTAGTGGCCATAGCTAACAATGGTTATTTTTACTTGCTGTCACCTTTAATCATCACGGCAACCGTTTGATGTGGACTGATGATTATCCCCATTGTACAGATGAGGAACCTGTGGTTAGGGAAGTTACCTTTCCATGTCTCCTTCTAACTTCCATCCACAGATGCACATCAATTGCTTACGTCAATTTTGGATTATGCAAAGCAGGTTTTATGGCTTACTTTTTCATCCAAAAAGATATTATGAAAACATTTCCTTTTTTCAATAAATCATCTTTGAAAATAGGCTTTAATATCTGAGGAATATTTTATGATGTGTAATATATTTAGGCCAACGTCTGTAGGTTCGTATTTTGGCCTGGGCAGTTTTTGTTCTGAGTGCTGTCTTGTGCATCGTAGGTGGTTCAGTGTCACCCCTGACCTCTGTATGCTGGACATCATAGCACCTCCTTGGACTCCCCACAGGACTGTTACAATGAAATGACTCTAGACATTGTTAGTTGGTGTCCTAGGGAACAAAGTCACCTCTGATTGAGAACTGTTTACTCAGCTCTATGTATTTTACACTTTTAAAAATATTATGTAGATAAGAGTAGACTTGTGGTAAATTTTATTTTTTAAAAGTAGACCCATGCCATCTAGCTGACATCAGCTAATTTCAGCTCCTTTCTAAATATATGTCTCTGTAATAGTAATATTGCTTGAAAGTTGAACATTTAACAACATTATTTACATTCATATAAGAATGTAATTGCTATCTGTCAGCAGTCTGATGG
>PVLD010016885.1:0-43585 GCA_004027595.1 Dinomys branickii
GCTGTAACGGGAAGCTGGAAGAAGAAGAAGCCCGGAAGGAGCCACAGAGAGTGGACTCCTGTGGGGTATAGAAGAAGCCCGGAAGGAGCCACGTAGAGTGGACTCCTGTGGGGCTTGTGCTGTGTCCAATAAAGAAAACACGTTACAGAATCTGATCGTCTGTGTGCTGTCTTCTGCGGGTCGGGAGCGGCGCCGGACAGATGGGCACAAATTTTTCCACATGTTTCTGTGAAACACACACACACACACACACACACACACACACACACACACCAAGACCTTTCACTTCAAGTTGTTTTGCTCTAGGAGAGATGAACATGTAAACTGAATGAATTCTGTCCTCGGGTGGGATCTACCTGCTCTTCCAGGTATATTACCTTGTAGAAAGGTTTCCTTCTGGGGCCCATTTTGAATGTTAAGCCTATGTTGAAGATTTTGGTACAACACATTAAGAAAAATAACAGAAGATTGGCCTTCCAAGTTTATTTGTCTGAATATTTTTTAATATTCCATAGGTATGACATAAAGAAATGTCTTTTCAAATTCCCTGAGAAATTCTCAAAACTAGCCCCAGTAGTATCCATAAGAGGGCTATGATAAACCTTCATTAATTTTAAGGTGGAAGGGCTTTCCTTTTACCACCTCATAATAAGTATTTAGGCCTAAGGTCCTTAATGACCACCATATTCACTACTGGCAAACCTTGTTCTAGTCCCGTGATGTTCACAGTACACTTGGCATCTATCAGGCTTGCAGTGGGCTCGTGGGTATAATTTCTACCATGAAGAAGTGATTCTGCCTCACTGCTTTTCCACATAGTTTATTTTCAGCCTCTAAACCCAGCAAAAGATGTTGAGAGGAATTATATCCTCGTCTTCATCCCACAGCTGAATTTTTTAATGTAGAAAAAAGTTCATAAAAAGCAGTTCACTAAAGAGGACAAGGCTGTACACTTGTGAAAACGTTCAAAGATTGATAAATCAAAAGAAGATTGAGAGGCGGTGCTCACCTTTTCCACTGGCACAGTTTTAAATCAAAATACCTCAGTTGGCAGCAGTGAGGTGAAGCAGCACTGTTCTGGCAGGAGTGTAAATTGATAGAGAGTTTCTGATGGGAAACTTGGCAATAAGTGACAAAGGATCTAAAAATCTATATATTTTGACCCAAAACTACTGAAGCTAGAAGTTTTTATGTGAACATAAGAGCTATGTACAAAGACACAAACTTCAAATCTTTACTAACATGTCATTTAGGAAATATACATTTTAAACAATTGGTGTAGTCATCTTTGACACCATATGGCTATTTATTAGGTAGAATAATCTTCACTGATGTGAAAAAATATTCACAATTTACCACTTAGTGAAATAGGCTATAAAATATTATGCATGTGATTAGCTCATCTGCTTTTATATAATGCTTTGTGTATGCATAGAGAATGGAATGAGGGAGAAATAGACCGGAAAAAATAGATATCACAATGTGACCACCTATGGCACATATCACACACAGTTGTACTATATTAGGAGTGAGTTAAAAATTGGCTGAGGAAAGATATAAGGCCAAAAAATGTTATGCTGTGGTACGATTTTTTTGTGGGAAAATAACAGATTGTGATATGACATCTGGGAGCCAGTCAATGCTTTGTTGAAAGCTGATATTTAATTTCCTGCAATTGTATATCCAACTACAGATTCATGAGTCCTGATATCAGGGTCTCAGTCAATAATAGTGGACAAGATTGACCAGCCTCCTCTCTGCACCCCTTCATGTGCATAAATGCTGCATTGCAGTGATTACTTAATATGTCTTGAGCTCAGTGCTAAGCACTGTTGGCTATAAATTCATATAGTACTTTCCACCAACCCTATGACCTAACTACAATCAATCCCCATATTCCTGAAAACCCCAAGCTTCAGAGAGGCCAAGAGGCCTGCCCAGGTCACATAACAGTCAGTGCCAGAGCAGGGATTGAAATCTAGTTCTGAGCTGCTATATAGTGCTGGATAGAACTTCTTATGTAACACAGCCTCTCACCCATGTTTCCACTGTCCTCTAGCTATTTCAGCTTCACTTCTCTCCCAAAGTGTGCCTCTTCTCCCTTCTGTCTAATGGGAAGCCTATTGAGAACTTTACTATAAATACCTGATGAGCAAGGAAAAGAAAAGGAATATATTTGCCACAATTTAGGTATATGTTTATAACAATGTCCATTTTGGAAATAAGAAAAGAGGCCCAACAAAGCTAATGTACTTTGCATAAACGTTCTTATCTCTTGGAGCTAAGCAAATATAGACTTACACATTGTCCAAGGAACATTAGGGGGGAAATTTACATGAAAAATCATTTGCCTCATAAGCAAAAAGCTTCACTCAATAACAAAAGCTGGATGAAATCATGATAGTATAGGAAAGTAAATCTGATAATAATAGTCTCTAAGATGACTTGGGAGAAACATAAAACCCCAAATAGCAGGTCAAATTTTCTAGCAGCTTGCTGGGTGGACCCTGAGCCCAGACACATTGCTCTTCATTTCCTGGCTTGCCGCAGGGCAGCAGGAGAGACAACCAGTAATCTGGGTTGGCTGCCTCAAAAGCCATTGTTTTTCCCCAGGAGAAAGGAAGAACAGAGGAGACCCAGAAAGAATATTGCAAAGCCACATGGAAGGACCCAGCACTGCTCATTTTTAGGGCTGGCCCCTTCAGCTTTCATCAAACTTTATTCTACCAGCAGGATCTGGTTTGAAATGATGCAAAAGGGGCCTTACTGCTACCCATCTCCATAACTGTGTCCAAAGCTTAGCTGTGTAGCTTGCACCAGACCAAGCAGCCCAAAGATAAAAAGTTCCTGTATCCTATCACTTTTCTGAATGGAACACTGGCCAGATTCCGTGGGAAATGCCTAGCCCTGAAAACTCACTTTGACATCACAGCAGCAGGTCATGCTGGCAACCCGCCCGGCCAGGCAATTCTTCTTTTATTCTTTTTTCCACCCCCCTCACATTCTTCCTTGTTTCCCACTCCTGAGCCCTGGTCCAAGCACCCCTGCATGACCAGCACAGGCACTGAGAATGCCTGACTTCATGACGGCAGGTGCCTGAAAAACAGGAGTTAGACCTGATTCAAACTAATGTCACCTCCATTGTGACTGCTGGTTGCACTCCACTTTCATTACTACCTCACTGTGATGCATCTCCGTAGTAAATTCCCCATCAGCACTCTTACTATTTCTAGGCTTCAGGACAGCATCCAAGAATTGGCCAAACATAGTCAAACAGAAAGGCGAAACAAAATTCTGAAAGATAGTCGTGACTTCTTCGGAGAGTCATGTTCTGCCCATTTATTAATCCATCTGACCCTCCCCAGCCTCAGAAGCATGTAGCCTTGCTTCTTTCTCCCACTTAGGTGGGGGAAGGAACTGATCTAACAGTTTGACTCTCCATTCCTGTTTTTCATTGGCTGCTGAATAAACCCCTCCCTCTTTTGCTCTGACAACATTTGCTGATATGATTGGCTCTGCTCCAGAATGTTAAAAAAATATTGAGATTTGGCTCCAGGACAATTGGGTTAACAATGCTGTACTTTTCTGTGTTTCATCTTTTTAAATAGCAATCATACCAGTAGGGCCTGGCATTGTTGTCCCCATCCTCTGAGCAGACAAGGAGCAGAGGCTTGTGAGATGAGCTGACAGAATTTCCAGCTCTTGCTCAAATCTGTTGTCTACTGGGGAACACATGTAGCCAGCTGATCACAGGGTGGGCAAACAGAAAGGGACTCAGAACTGATAGTCTGCATCCATCTTTCACCATCCTGGGAAGAATATTCCCAAACAGCATCATTCGGAAAGAATTCAGAAAATGATTTTCCTGACATGGCCTGCAGCTGGTCAGAAAATCCACACGTATCATTCCGCAAACATCACTTTAACTTTATGTTTTCCTTCTTAATGATGTTGCCTGGATAATTTAGATTTTAGGAATATGATAAATGCTCAAAACAGTCTAAAATAGCTCTGCATGTGTACTTCTGTGGCTGTTATTGTAAATAATGTTGTGTTAATCTTTATGGTTTTAAAAACATCCCACTCCACTACATTACTGATTGGCATAGCCCAAGAAAGCAACTTGAATTATTCTGAGGAAAATTGAAATGGAATTGAGTAAGCTTCAATTCATTATTCTTATGAATCATGAAGACATAAAATAGGTATTTGGTGAAACTCCAGGAGAAAGAATTGATTTTTAAGTACAACAGAAAGAAATAAGACTTGTTTTCCTCAGAATGGAAAAGAATCAACCAAGTAAATACAATAAGGTTTAATTAAACTTAACAAGGTTTTAAACTTTCTAATGCTTGATTTTTCATCCGTAAAAAGAGACTAGCTATTCCTACATGAGTATTAAATTTTAGGAAAGCGGCCTGACCTATAATAAAAATTCTTGCTCCCATCCACCACCATCGTTTTGAGTGCTACTTTTCATTTCAGCTATCTCTACAGAAAACACTGACGTCAGGAAAGATGGAAATCATGTGCTCCAGGAACTCTCCTAGGGGATTAGGACACTGAGGCAAAGTTCCTACTCTTTACCTTGGATCACACATTGCTCATCTCCTGTCTGGGAGAGGTGTGTCATTATGCATCTCTGGTCGCACCAGGACCTGGAGAAAGTCATAATACCAACTGTCAAAGCCATATCCCCCTCACCTAAAAATGTCCTCCACAAACAAGCCTGCACCACAGTCTGGACTCACACCTAGAAGGTAAACTCCACAAAATCCTAAGGTTGCTGCTTTTTCTTCAGGACTAAAACAGTATTTGTCGGAGCTGGGGATATAGATCAGTGGCATAAGCACCTGCCTAGCAAGCGCAGGGTCCTGAGTTCAATCCCCAGGACCGCCAAAAAAAAAAAAAGAAAATTTTGGGCTGGGGATATAGCTCAGTGGAATAAGCGCTTGCCTAGCAAGTGCAGGGTCCTGAGTTCAATTCCCAGTACCACAAAAAAAATAAAATAAAATAAAAAAATAAAACAGTATTTGTCACCTAAAGGGTTCTTAATACATGTCTACTAAATGCTTGATTGGTAAGACCAGAGAAGACTTCGAACAAACATCACCATTCAAAATGTAACTATTGAAAAATTTGGACTTCAATAAATAAACAGCTGAGAATTTTTAAAAAGTGACCATTAAAGTAAGGATTTCAAATGTGTGGGTTTAATTTAGCCTAAAGAGGTTATTGTGGGGAAAATATCAGAATAAACAAAAGCCCAGAGTTGAATACCTCAACTGTCAAGAAAACTGAAATGACAGAGGACCTACAGGCTAGAGTAATGTATGAATGCGTATGTCAGTGTAAAGAAAATGCACCTAAAGTGGTGCATGGTTGGAAGGATGGCTGAGTTGGATGTTAGGAACTCACGGCTCTTATTATAAAATATGTATGTATGAAGATGATCTCTAACAATGAATATTGTTTTAAAAATCTGTGAGCTGAGCATGGTACTGTACACCTGTAATCCCAGCACATGGGAGGCTGAGGCAAGAGGATCTCTGCTAGTTTGACATCAGCCTGGGCTATGTAGTGAGTTCAAAGCTGGCCTGAAGTGCATAGCAAGACCCTGTCACAAAAAGTAAAAAAAAAAAGAAAAAAAAACCAGCAAAAAAGTCAGTCCATCACTTTCATGTAGTAGACTAGTAGGATGAACTACATGTTGACTGACTCTGAATGTAATGAATAGGATTCTGTGGGTGCTGGCCAGTTGAGAATAGAATGAAAACACTTTCACACCACTGTTTCTCACTGTATCCTATCTTTTGCCAGAAGCACAAGATCCCCATGGTGGTTGAAGGGCAGAATGCAAGCACTTCATGCCCCTGTCTCACTTCCCAGAGCAAAAATCATTCAGGAAAGCTCTTCATCTATATCAGACTGATGTAGATTAGTGATAGCCCTCTTGTACGCTAGGCTTTTTCTTCTAACCCTGAGACTTGGGAATCTTTATGTTACTGCTGCACAGATCTGCTATTTTAACTATTGTACTAAATTTTTTCTTTTTTTGGTACTAGGAATCGAGCTTAGGACCTTGTGTGTGCCAGGTAGGTGCTGCGCCACTGAGCTATATCCCCGGCCCAGTACTATTGCTTTTTAAAACTACTTTTATCCTTTTGTAGAAAAGAAGGGGCAAATTCAGCTTTGATTAAATCTTGACCTACACTATAATCATAACGAGTAACTACTTAAACAATGTAGATGGGACTTCTGGGAAGATGGCGACTAGGTAAGCAGCAAAAAAGATCCTCCCAAAGAGAGATCTCCAGCTCGAGACAGGCTCGGTGCACACGGGTGCTGGGACTGCGGCTGTGAAGTTCAAACTGAATGTGTTACTCTGCGCTGCCTGGGCCACAGTGGGGCGGCCCAACTTGCCGCGGCGAGGCATGGGTGGGCCCAGAGCGCTGGGCACCCGAGGTGCTCGGCGCGGTGCACAGGCAGGGGCTCAACCGGGTCCGCGCACCCCCAGGGCACCCGCAACAGGCCGGACCCTCTCACCTCTTCACCCTGCGCGGCTTGCCAGCGGCTGCAGTCAGAAATTGGCTTTTTGGTGGCTGCAGCGTGGGGCGGACTCAGAGCCCGTGCTCTTTGGGCAGGCTGTGCTAATCTGGGCTGCGGACAGGGGTCCTGCCCTGGTCCCTGGCCCCGCCGCCGGCACCCTCCTCGGCCTGTAACCTGCAGCCATGGTGGCATGTGGAGCACAGAGGAACGGAGTGCCTCGCTCCCTTCCCCAGGCCCTGAGCACCCGGGCACAGCAGCGGCTGTAGTCGGCGGCCCCTGCGAGAGCACTGAGGAGACAGAGAAGCACCGGGGAGTGGCGGATCATGGCAGAAGCATGAAATATTAGCACTTTGGGGCCCTCCTGCCTGCACGGATCCTGGAATGGGTGAGCTGGTTGTGCACCACGACTAGATTTCTGAGCCGGGAAGAAGCTCAGCCCAGGGAGGAACACCTGAGTGGCCCTCCTGCCTGCATGGACCCCGGGATGGGTGAGTTGTTTGCACGCCCGACTGGATTTCTGAGTCGGAGAGGAGCTTGACTCAGGGAGGAACACCTGAGTGGCGCCCCTGCCCACACGGACCCCAGGCTGGGTGAGTTGTTTGCGTGCCCCAACCAGATCACTGAGTGGGGGAGTAGCTCGGCCCAGGGAGGAACATCTAAGCGACCCCCCTGCCTGCACAGACCCCGGGGCCGGTGAGATGTTTATGCACCCTGGCCAGGTCTCTGGGTAGGGAGTAGCTCGGCCCACAAAGCAGCATATGAGCAGCCTTTTGAGTGGAACTCTCAGCAGAAACCTTAAGGGATATTTTCCCAAAGAGAAGGAGCCATTGGAGCAGCCTTTGCAATGGACCTTTGCCTGGTGAACTGCCTGGGTAATATATAGCTCAATATTTTGAATCTGATATCCAAAAATGGGAAGAGAGAAGAACAAAACGCAGTCTCAAAACACAACGTCACCCAGAACAAGTCTTGAATGCGAGGATATAGGGGAACTAGGAAGCCACATACCTGCAAGTTCTGCAACGATTAAGTCCGAAGTAAGGAAACAACTTCATCAGGCCATAGAACAGATTAAAGCAGAAATAAGTCACATACCTGCAATTTCGGAAATGATCACATCCGAAGGAAAGAAACAACTCCATCAGGCCATAAAAGAGATTAAAGTAGAAATATTCTCTCAGACAAAAAATGAACTGAAAACTATAATGGAAGAAATGTTCCATACACATAGAGAAGAAATAGACAAAAGAATAGAAGAAAATAGGAAACAAATGGAAACGTTACAAGAGCAATTTAGGAATGAGTTACCATGAATGAAACAGGTCGAAACAGATTGCCAGGAATTGAAAACTTCCACTGAAAGCATGCAAAACTGCTTAGATGAAACCGAATATAGAATTTCAGACCTTGAAGACAGCATGGCAGCTTATGAGTGTGAAAGGAAAGATCTCATAAAGTCATCAAGGATCCAAGAAAAATCAATCCAACAGCTGCAAGATGAGGCAAAACGAAATAATATTCAAGTAATAAGAGTCAGTGAAACAGCGGGAGACAACACAAATGATATACAAAGAATATTTGCTGAAATAATAGCAGAAAATTTCCCAAACATGGTAAAAGATACTGAGGTACAGTTAATAGAGGCATACAGAACCCCAACGAGCCATAACCCAAAGAAAACCACACACAGACATATAACAGTCAAGATCACAGACATCCAGCAAAAGAAAACAATATTAAAAGCTGCTAGAGAAAAGAAACAGATCACCTATAAAGGAAAGCCCATCAGAATCACAGCAGACTTCTCAACGGAAACCATGAAATTAAGAAGAGCTTGGACTGAGGTATTACAGATTCTGAGACAAAACAGCTTCCAACCCGGACTGATGTATCCTGCAAAACTATCCTTCAAATTCAATGGAGAAATAAAATATTTCTACGACAAAGAACAACAGAAGAACTTCATAAGTGGCAAGCCAGCATTGCAAACAGCACTAAAAGATATTCTACACAGAGAAAAAAATGACCACAATCTCAAGAACAACAATAGAAAGAAACCCTCAAACAGAACAAGTAAGCAAACAGACAGCAAAAGTAGGAAAAAAACAAGTAAATAACATGACTAGAATAAGCCAACATATAACCATGATAACCATTAATGTAAATGGCCTCAATTCACCAGTCAAAAGGAAAAGGTTAGCAGAGTGGATTAAGGAACACAAATCAATGATACACTATATACAGGAAACACATTTTACTCAAAAAGAAATCCACAGGCTGAAAGTTAAAGGATGGAAAACAATTCTCCATGCAACAGGTCCCCAGAAAAAAGCAGGGGTAGCTATTATGTTTGCAGACAAGGTAAACTTCAAAACAAAAATAATCAAAAGAGATAAAGAAGGCCATTACATACTAGCTAGGGGAAAGCTGCAAGAGGAAGAGATAACAATCCTAAACATTTATGCACCAAACAATGGAGCACCAAACTTTACAAAACAAGTCTTAACAGACGTGAAAAATCAAATAACTAATAACACTACTGTAAAAGGGGACCTAAACACCCCTCTGATGCAAAGAAACAGGTCAACTGGACAGAAACTCAGTAAAGAAATAACAGACCTGAACCAAAATTGTGAACAAATGGACTTAGTAGATGTATACAGAGTATTCCACCTCACAACATCAGAATACACATTTTTCTCAGCTGCACATGGGTCTTTCTCTAAAATTGGCCACATTCTACACCATAGAGCATATCTACCTAAATTCAAAAGAATTGACATTATCCCATGCATATTATCTGACCACAGTGCAATGAAATTGGAAATTAATGACAAAGAGAACTCATAAAACCGCATAAACACTTGGAAATTAGACAACAACCTCCTGAATAGCCAATGGGTCACACAAGAAGTTAAAGAAGAAATTAAAAAATACCTACAAATAAATGAAAATGCAAGTACAACCTACCAGAATCTGTGGGATGCAAGGAAAGCAGTCCTCAGAGGGAAATTTATAGCAATGAACTCATATATAAAGAAAACAGAAAGAAAGCAAATAAATAGCCTAATGCTACACCTCAAACTCTTAGAAAAAGAGCAACAAGCCATACCAAAATCCCAAAGAACGGAGGAGATTATAAAACTCAAGGCAGAAATTAGTTCAATAGAGATGAAGAAAACTATACAAAAAATTAGTGAATCAAAGAGTTGGTTCTTCGAAAGAATAAATAAAATTGATAAACCCCTAGCCTACTTTATGAAAAAAAGAGGGGAAAAAACTCAAATTCATGCAATAAGGAATGGAAAGGATGAAATCACCACAGATCCCACAGAAATCCAAAACATCATTAATACCTACTTAGAAAATCTTTACTCCCGTAGGTTAGAAAATTCGGAAGAAATGGACAGATTCCTAGAAAGGTACAAATTAACAAAATTGAATCAGGAAGACTCAAAAATCCTCAACAACCCAATATCAATTCACGAGATTGAAGATGTCATAAAAAACTTACCAAATAAGAAAAGCCCAGGCCCTGATGGATTTACAGCAGAATTCTATAAAACATTCAGAGAAGATTTAATGACAACACTCCTCAAACTCTTCAATGAAATTGAAAAGGAAGCAACTCTCCCCAACACATTTCTGGAGGCAAGTATTATACTGATACCAAAAGCAGAGAAGGACCCAACCAAGAAAGAGAACTATATGCCAATCTCTAATGAACATAGATGCAAACATACTCAACAAAATGCTAGCAAATAGAATACAGCGAATGATAAGGAAAATTATACACCACGACCAGGTGGGATTTATTCCAGGAATGCAGGGATGGTTCAATATTCATAAATCAATTAATGTAATACATCATATCGATACAGCCAAAGACAAAAACCACATGATCATCTCAATGGATGCAGAAAAGGCTTTCAATAAAGTCCAACATGCATTTGTGTTAAAAACCTTAGAAAAAATAGGAATAGATGGCCTCTACCTCAATCTGATCAAAGCCATCTATGACAAACCAACAGCCAGCATCATACTAAATGGACATAAACTGAAAACTTTCACTTTAAAGTCAAGAACAAGACAAGGATGTCCATTGTCACCACTCCTATTCAACATAGTTCTGGAAGCATTAGCCAGAGCAATTAGACAAGAGAGAGAAATAAAAGGAATAAGGATAGGAAAGGAAGAAGTTAAACTACCACTATTTGCAGATGACATGATACTATACATGGAGGACCCCAAAAACTCCACAAGAAAACTCCTGGAATTAGTTGACAAATTCAGCAGCATAGCTGGATACAAAGTCAACACCCAAAAATCAATAGCATTCCTATACACAAACAACAAACAGACTGAGAGAGAAATTGAGGAAATCATACCTTTTACAATAGCATCCAAGAAATTGAAATACTTAGGAATCAATCTAACAAAGAATGTGAAGGATTTATTCAGTGAAAACTACAGTACTCTGAAAAAAGAGAACGAAGAGGATTTCAATAAATGGAGAAACATACCCTGCTCATGGTTAGGAAGAACCAACATTGTGAAAATGGCCATACTACCAAAACTGTTGTACAGATTCAATGCAATTCCCATTAAACTACGATTAGCATACCTCACAGAACTAGAGAAAATATGCCTTAAATTCATCTGGAACCAGAAGAGACCCAGAATAGCAAAAGCAATCCTGGGCAATAAGGACAAGTCAGGTGGAATCACAATCCCTGACCTGAAATTATACTACAAAGCTACTGTAATAAAATCAACCTGGTACTGGCTCAAAAACAGACCTGAGGATCAAGGGAACAGACTGGAATATGCAACCACAGTGGAAAACACACTCAGCCACCTAGTACTTGACAAAGGGGCCAACCAAACTCACTGGAAAAAGGATGACCTGTTTAATAAATGGTGCTGGAAAAAATGGCTTGCCTCTTGCCAAAAACTGAAAATAGACCCAAGTCTATCACCATGCACCAAACTCAGGTCAAAATGGATCACAGATCTCAACATTAAAATAGAAACCCTAAATCTATTGGAAGAGAAAGTAGGTAAAAATCTTGAAGACATAGGAGTAGGCAGAGAGTTCATGAACAAAAATGAAACTGCAAGGGAAACACTTCAAAGAATCAATAATTGGGACCTCATCCTTCTGAAACTTTTTTGTACATGTAAAGAAATCACCAGCAAAGTAAAAAGAAAACCCACAAATTGGGAAAAAATCCTAGCTGGCTGTCCCTCAGACAAAGGTCTTCTATCTAGAACATACAAAGAATTAAAAAACATGTACCTGTCCAAATTCAAACACCCAATCCAGAAATGGGCATCTGAGATGAATACACACTTCTCAGATAAAAAAATACAAATGACAAATAAATATATGCGAAAATGTTCCACACCCTTAGTCATTCGAGAAATGAAAATAAAAACAACACTGAGATTTCATTTCACCCCAGTAAGAATGGCCAGTATGAAAAAATCATCCAATAACAAATGCTGGTGAGGATGTGGAAAAATAGAGACTCTATTACACTGCTGGTGGGAATTGTAGACTGGTGCAACCACTGTGGAGAGCAGTTTGGAGATTTCTCAGCAAACTACGTCTAGAGGTTCCTTTCAAACCAGCTATTCCCCTTCTGGGTATTTTCCCAGAAGATCTGAAAACATCCTATCACTCAGATATATGTGCACCGATGTTTATGGCAGAACAATTTGTAATAGCTAAATTGTGGAAGCAACCCAAATGTGCATCCACAGAAGACTGGATTAAAAAACTGTGGCATTTTTATATAATAGAATTTTATTCCGCTATAAAGAGGAACAGATTTGGGGCCTTTGTAGGGAAATGGTCACATTTGGACACCATACTCATAAGTGAAATAAATCAGCGGTACATGAGCAGGCAACGTATTGTGTCACTGGTGTAAGAACCTGAGGGTGGGAACATAAACTAAGAGACATGAAGGAAATCTGTTCAAAAGTAAAGAACAGATAGGACGAGGGAAAGGAGAAAAGAAAGAGGCAAAAATGTATGTAGTATGTATGTATATACATATGTGCAGGATGGCTAACACGGTTCTACTATTGTCTTATGTCACTTAATACTAAGGAATAGTTGATGACTGGTTGTTTCATCAATCTTCTATGTCTATATGTGTTCTCCTGAGCATACACTTTGAAGATATCAATGTGCAATACAACAACTATTGTTGGTTTTCTGTTGCTTTGCCTATAATTGAATTCTGATTATACTGTTATTGTGCTACTTTGTGTCTCTTTGTTAATGCTTTCTGTTTTTTTTTTCTGTTGTTGTTGATGTAGTTCTTTTTGCTTTCACACTTTAAAAAGAAAAATTATATTAAAAGAGAAGAAAAAAACCAAAAAGGAAGGGATAATTATGTATGTAAGTAAGTATGTATGTATATGCAGCATATCTAACATAGTTGTACTACTGACTTAGGTCACTTTATTGTAAGGAATAGTTGACGATTAACTGTTTGATCAATTTTGCATGTCTATATCTGTTTTCCTGAATATACACTTAGAAGTTATCAATATGTTATGCAACAACCATTGTTGATTCCCTGTCACCTTATCTGTAATTCAGTTTTGATTGTACTATTCTTATGCTACTTTGTGTCTGTTTGTTAATATGTTTTTGTTCTTATACTTTTAAAATAAAAATAAAAATAAACAACGTAGCCAGTCAGACTGATAGCTCTGCATTGAGTCTACTGTTCCCGTAGGAAGTTGGCACATGACAGCACGATTAGTAAACAGTGTATTGTATTTGATCATTGTTTCTCATAATAGAAAAGGTGGTCATGTACTGATGAAGTGAGGCATAAAACATTTAATATTTTCAAGGTCATGTAGTCTGATTTGGGCAAGGTCTGTCAAATTTCCCTAAATATTTAATCACCTCTTCTTCCTATGATATCTGTATTGACCCTTATTCCAATTCTGGTTAATATAAATAATTGAGCTCAACTGAACTGTTAAGGTTGATGGGAAGAGAGAGATGAGCAGGCAGGTACAGCAGGAATCTGTATACAGTTTAGGCCCTTGGCTCTCCAGGGAGCCCTGACTTGCAGAATGTTCTTTGGGAGACGGTCTCCTCAGAACAGTCCCCCGTGACGCCCAGAGCACGCTGCACACGTAGAGCAGCACCTCTCTTGGTTATACACTTTGTGCTCTGTGAGAAATGTAGCAATAATCCCTCACCCATAGGGATTTTAAACACCAGGCCCTCAAATACAGATGAACTGAATTAGACTGTGAACTCCAAGTAGAATAAGCCAAGCGGGATAAGCCGAGGGCGTTTGCAGGAAGACAGGCTGACTAGTGCATGTGCTGGGGAATCATCTTCTGATAATTGACCAACATCTGATCTCACGCCTTCTGCCTGTCCTCACTGTGTGCATATTTACCACAACTTCCAACTGGTGAGACTGTTCTGGCTGTTAGTTCCATAACGTATGAGCTTTTAATCTTGAATTTACAGAGAAAATTAGATGAATGTAGAAATTTACATTCACTTAAGCTTCAATTATTCAACTCGGAGTTTAAGCAAAGTTCTAAACCCTAGCAGCCAAAGTCACATCTGAAGTGAAGTTTTCAGCCTACATGTGTAACATTCACATTCTCAGAGAAAACTTGGGCAAGAAAGAAAAGTAAAAGCATGAGGAAAGAGTAGTCATTTAGGGTGTTATCATCCAAAGCTAACTACTGAGAACATTTTAATGTACATTCTACATAAAATTATGTTGAAAATTATACTATAAATAGAATTTATAACTTGCATTTTTCTTTTCAGAACATGTACTATGTTGTCTTCCAAATTATTTAAATTCTCTGGTAGATGTTTTTAAAGCCTGCATGTCTTGGTTACTTTTTTCTCATTGCTGAGACAAAATACCCAACGCCCAAAGTGAAGGAAGGGAAGGTTTATTTAGCTTACACTTTGTGGATGTTTGAGTCCATACATGGCTGGTTCTGAGGCAGAGTGGCACATGGCAGAGGGCAAATGTTCATGGCAGCAGAGCACAGCAAAAACAACTAGAGCCAAAGGGAGGAATGGCAGCAAGCAGCCTCTTTTTTCCCTTACATTGTAAACAGCCTACCCTCACCCAAGGGGCGTGTAGCTCTCACACAATCTCCATGGCCTCCTCTTCCATCAAGATGTGTACAAGGTAAGCATCCTGGCTTCTTGCTGAGTCACTTAGCCAAACCTCTAGACTCTCTAGGTTGACACAGTGTATCAACTATAACACTGCATATTTCACATTATAACTATATCAACATTTAGGTCATCCTATCTAATCTATTACATAAAATTCAGTGATCAGATGTTTGTTTTTGTTTTTGTTTTCTTAAGACAAAGTCTTGCTCTGAAGTTCAGGTCAGCCTTGAGCTCACTACATAGCCCAAGCTGATGTCAAACTAGCAGAGATCCTCCTGCCTCAGACTCCAAAGTGCTGGGATTACAGGAGTATACCACCACACCCAGGTCATAGATTTTTAAAATAGTATTCATTGTTATATAGTATCTTTGTACATATATAGTTTTATTTTTACAAGTACTTCCTTAGGTTATCTACCTAGCATAGGCTAGAGGATACAGAAATTTTTTGAAGTTTATTTTGACTATGCTAATGTATTTCTGAACATAAGACTACACATTGTAAGCCATGCTTTAGCTACCAAAGGTAGTCACTGTGATTGTTAGACCTTTCTATTGAAGCATACATTTCTTTTCATACATGAATGCATGTAGGACTAAGTGATTACAGTTTGTATTAAAACATTCTGAGGTCCCTCTTATCCTGGGGTTCAGAGCCCCCAGATTCGGGGCAGCGGTGCGTGTGTTTGTCTCTCTGTGTGTGTCTGTGTGTTGGGGAGTGGCATATCCACCCCTGAGGATAGGACTTGACGGGCACAGGAGGAGAGGGCAGCATGAATGCACAGTGCCGGCTGTGTTTCAAGCAGTCAGCCTGGGCCAGGCCACTTGCCTGAGCCCATTCAAGGGCCTCTCTCTGAGCCTCATTAGAAAGGGTCTGTCACTTCGCATCCAAGTGCATTGTGACCAACAGGATTGGCCCCTCTCCAGATCCCATCAGCTCCACAGAAATCAATGTTGTGGTGCTTGCCCATTCCAAGAATAATAATTTTAGAGACTCCTTGAATTTATAAAGCAATAGTAAGGCAAGCCACTGCAATCTGTGTAATTACATTACTCCCACGCACCTTCATTTTGTTCTCTGTGCAGTTGTAAGAGGCCCTAACCTGTCAGAATCTCCTCGGGGTTCCTCACTGGAGTTCCAGAGACCCAGAGATTGATTCACGTTCACCTTGTTCCTGAGGGCACGGCATCTGACAGCACAGCCAGGGCACTGGACGAGAGGAGAAGGGCCGGGTAGACACACGCACTACCAGAGTGTCAGCCGCATGTCTGGTGGAGCAGGTAGTCCAGAGCCACTCGCCGACACACAGACAGCTGCCAGACAGTGCTTGGCACACACTCTGGGGCTGTGACTGGTGGCAGACAACCCTGTCAGTCAGGAACTGGGACACACTCTAAGAGTATCTGAGTGTGACGCACTGGGGAGAAGCAGGGAAGAACTGAAGCAGTGTCCTTGCTGTGAGGAGGGTCGGGAGGGTGCAGGTATGAGCCAGAGAGGAGCAAGAGCATGTGCTCCCCTTTTGTCAGAAACCCTGGAGCCAACCAAGCAGACAGGAACTGAACAGGACGCAGCATAGGAAGAAGCGGACGGCGCCCGCCCCCGTAGGTGCAGGGGTGAAGACTTGCTCTGCAGGGTGGCATTATGTGGAGGTGCTGTGGCCATTAGGACAGGGGTCCGGTGGAGGGTCTTTAGGTTGTTGGGGGATGCCCTCCACCGAAGGGTACTGCAAGAGCCCCACTGCAGTCCCAGTCCTCTGCCGTGAGGTGAGCAGTTTGCTTCTCCACAGGCCCCTCGTTACAGGCCCACAAGCAATGGCGTCAAGTGACTAGGGACTGACACTCAAAACTGTGAGCCAAGGTAAACTGTTTCTCTTTTAAGTTATCTTTTAAGGTATTTGTTAGAGTGAAGCGACCCTGGCCTATCCCAGGTGAGGGGTGAGAGAATCTTCATGAAGTGAGCCTTTATGGAAAACTCAGAAACGGGCTCATTTCTCAGAATTAGAGAGCAAATATTTCAGACTAACCTTCCCGCAAGGAAGAATCACAACGTGGAGGCAAAGTATGAGGAGGCAAGGGCTGTGTGTGAGTGTGGGTGTGTCCTACAAAATGTTCATATTTCAAAACTGGGACATCGTCCTGTGTGACCCATGAATCCAGAAATTATGATGCAAATTAGAAGATATTTGTGAACCAGAAAAATAAGACATACTAAGAATTCTAAGATGAAGTTAAAGTGCTTTGAGAAACATTTATGGCCCAAAATACATATAAAGCAAGGAAGGGAGAGAGAAAAGGAACAAATAAGATATATTCTCGAAAGATTAAGATAAATTCAAGCAAAACAAGATATGCACAGAAATCAGTGAAACAAACAATCAAAAGTTTTAGCAAAATAATAGGAACTTTCTAAATAATACACAAGGTATTTATATACTTAATAAAATGTTTAAAACCTTCCCTTTAAGAAAGAGACAAAGAGCCAGGCCTGGTGGCGCACACCTGTAATCCCAGCACTTGGGAGGCTGAGGCAGGAGGATTGCTGCAAGTTTGAGACCAGCCTGGGCTACAAAGTGAGTTCAAGGCCAGCCTGAATTGCATAGCGAAACCCTGTCTCAAAATGACATAAAAAAGAATGTCACAACAATGCTTGCAACACATCAATTGGAAGTTCTGGTGTATATAACAGAGCCAGGAAAAATATCATTGTGCAAGAACTAGAAAGTAAAATTATTTTTCATAGATGTGATCCATATATTAAAATGTTAGTATAATCTACAGAAAAGTAAATGAATCAGCAGTATTATACATAAAGTCAGTATCTAAAAATCGACTGTATTTTTAATACTAGGAAAAATCAATTCAAAATTTAATTTAGAAAGATAGATTTATGGCACTTATGACTTAATTTATGCCCTGCCCCTTTCAATGTACAAGGCTAGATTTAGAAGATGATAGTTCAAGGATAGAATTCAAGGGAAATATAGCAAGTTCACAGTACAGAAGCCTGACACTCACCTCAGCCAGGTGATGAAGGCTGAGATCACTAGTTAAGGATACCCCATAGCCCCTGACAATACCTCAACCTCTATGACCTTTCAAAACCCCATACCACTAGTCTGGAGTTAATAAGAACAAGCGTGTGTATGTGTATACGTACGTGGTGTGTGTCATTCATAGTTAAAAGCCTCAAAGAAGGAAAGAAGTAAGGTCAACCCTCCTTTTAAAGTTTGATTCCTTCAATATCACAAGTAAGAGATTACTTGGTATTAATTTAGCTTCTTTCTAAAATATAGAACAACTTTATTACTCCATGTACACCGAAAACCATAGTCTCACAAAATATATACAACAAAAAATTATGAGACTATTTAAAAAGTTGAAAATTCTCTATCATAATGGAAAACTTTTAACAGACTCTCTGAGTAATGCATAGATAAAGGAGACAAACATTTGGTAAGGATATAGAAGATTTAAATAAGACATTAACACACTTAGATGTAATGAACAAACCCCAAATCCTGCAATAATAATAGAAACCCCATTCTTTTCAAGTACGGGAATGTTTGCTAAAATTAACAGATACAAAATGATAAATGAAAATCTCAACAAATTTCAGTGTTTGTTAACATAATTCTTTCTGACCACAATGGAGTTGAATCTGCATTAATAAAAAGATAACAGAGTAAAAAAAGAAATTAAAAATCAGTAGCTTTTCTACACAGTAATAGTAAACTAGTTAAAAAGAAATAAGGAAACCAATTCCATTCACACTCTTTTTAAAAAAAAAATCACAGAATCACCAATGCAGTGAAAGATCTCTATAATGAAAATTACAGAACACTGAAGAAAAAAATAGAAGACTCTAGAAGATAGGATCTATGTTTATGGAGAAGTAGAAATAATATTGTTAAACATTATTAAAAATTATCTATAGATTTGCAGTGTTCATCAGAATTCCAATGACATTCTTTATATAACTAGAAAATATTCCTAAATTTAATATGCAAACATACTCAAAATAACCAAAACAATCCTAAACAAATGCTTTCTATAGTGACAAGGTTACTACTTATTAATGGCAGGTAATTAGGAAGTGCTTCCTTGTATTTTCTTAAATATTTCTAACCATCCATCCTTGTTTTGGTGATGGTTGCAATAAGACCCAGTGTTATGATAACACCACCTTGCAATCTCCTAGATAGCTGTCTTCTTCAAGACTGTCTGAAATGCTCCATAATCATTCCCAGTACTGACAGCTTGGGAATTGTGGAATTATAGAATATATATATATATATATATATATATATATATATATATATATATGATGGCTACGGTGAGTATATGATGCAGCCAGCTAACTGAATAATTAGACAGTTGAAAGGGTCACTCAAGTGACTTCATGGCAGTGTAGGCATGCATATGTCATTTGGGCTGCTTTCCATGTATTCTGCAAATTTGTAGTACCTTATGCTGCTGTCAGGAAGTGCTGACTCATTTTGAACATCAGCCTGAACAAACCGAATGTAGAAAGGAAGTCATATTTGAGGATTATTGACACTTTGATTTTATTGGTAAGATTTCATAAATTCCAATGTCTGTCGTTAAAATGATTGTTCTAGAAGTAACTGGCATTCATACTTTAAGGAAAATGATTTGGTGATGAGATACAAAAATTAACATTTCATGAGTAATAATGTAGGTCTTGAATATATAATAAGTAACATGAAATTAACATATGTCTTGAATATAAACACCCAGTGTCTTAAAATGACTAAATACTCAGACTTCATTGGAATAAATTCTCTGTGCAACATGTACCCATTCTGTGTGGGCTTGAAATTTTCAGAGGAACAAGTGAAAGAAATGCTTTCAGATCATCCCTAGGTTCTAGATCTGAACTCCTACTTGCTTTATATTCACTAATCTTAGCCTTATGCTTCTAATCTGCATAATGGATGAAACACTATTTTTTGCAAGGGGAGGAGGCAAGGTTGAACACTAGAAATTGAACTCACAGCCTTAACCAGAGTCACATCTTCATCCCTTCCTTTATTTTTTTTTTAATTCTGAGGCACAATTCAAGTCCCTAAATTGGTCATACTTGTGATCCATCTTCCTCAGTGTTATAGGATGCTGTGATTATGAGCATGCACCTCCACGTCCAGCTAAAATTACACTGCTCTGTGATGTGTGTAATGTAGTTAGCATAATGTCTTGCGTGGAGGGCCTAATGAATGTCAGTTATTTACATGGTGATTGAGAAAAGGAAGCTTCAGAGAAAAATTAAGTTTGAAACCATAGAGCTCTCAAATTTGTAGCCTAACATGGATATAGACTATACACATCTGAAATCAATCTGTAGCATGTACATAGTAAAACAGAGACTTTTCTGGTGTAAAAACAGGCCACAGTTGACACAGACTTTGTGGAGACTCCATGAGGCCTTAGTCATTGGAGCTTGTTGCCGTCCCCAAGATCACTCCCGGGTCACATTTCAAGGTACTTCCTGCACCACTGCCATTTCCAGAGAGATAAGAGGAAAGAATAAAGGGAAAATGTGAAAGATGTCTCTTAGCTTAACACTTGGCTTTAAATGCATGGCCTGTCACTGTGCATTCTACCAAGTACTGTCATTTAGCACTAGTTTTACAGTCACATGGTATATAGCTTTGGGAAAGACACTGGGAGTTCAGAAAATAGCTCATGCTCCCATTGAGGAAGACAGGCTTTCTCCCATGCCTCAGTTTCCCTACCTGTAGACTGAAGAAGTTGAGTGAGACAGATCATTTTAAGCCCTATTCTAGGCATTTCCCTATTGCAAACACTCCTGGCATTCTTAAGAGGGAGAGGGGAGGAGGGAAGGTGAGTGGGGGAGAGGTGCTGGGGGAGGGGGGAGGAGAAGGAGGTGGCCCTATGAACAGGAACAGAACATCACTGTCAAAGCTACAGAACCAGTTTTTGGCTATCACTACACATTGCAGATACACAGCTTCCTCTGAGCAGTGGTACTAGGGCATCAAGGGCTTCCCCGGGGCCTTCCTACCTCCTCGCTGAACTTCGTTGCTTCTGTGTGTTCACAAACCTCCTATATTTGACTACTTACAGCCACTGGCCCAGTGGGCCTGGGCTCACTGTGCTCTGGTCACTTCTGAGCTCTCCTCCAATCATTTTTTTCTACATGCGACAACTGCCCCTCTTCCAATCCCTGTCTCAGCTCTCAGAACTAATCTCATGACTGACTCATCTTATGGCATTAACAGCTCACAGAGAGCAAGGGAGGAAAACGACATTTTCAAATATTCTTCCAAGCAGATGCCATTGCACGACTGCCACTTTTCTGTATGAACTTCATATGAGATTTACAGCAATATCTTCACTCTATGGATGAGAAAACAGAGGCTCAGAGAGAAGGTAAGCAGAGTCATAAGGCTAGCGTGGCACTAAGTCAGGATTCAGACACAAGATCATCTGGCTCCCAAGTTCATGAATTACTACAGTTTTAATTCAGGATATATGTGTATTTAGTACATCTTCCTAGTGGTAGAGTTTCTGGCTCTGACTTGAGCCCAAAATACTGAAAATCTTGTACTCTGAGGTCATCTTTTGCCTCTTCTACATTCTACCCTAGTGTGTAGTGGCGGTGAGCTAGCCTCACTTAGTTTTTGAGTCACACTGAGGCTTACAGCCCTCTTTCACTCACTGGTGCTGGTCCTGGAATGCCAAGCACATCTCTGCCAGCTGGCATGGTGGCCTCCTTGGCAATTCTGAATTCTAAAGAGGACTTTTGCTCTCTAAACACAGGTCCAGATGCCTCAAGCTAGGTCCAGGAGAATGCTGTCATACCTCCACACTGTGCTGCCGCTGCACGGCTCAGATGGATTCATTGCCCCTTGAAAAGATCTTTTTTATCCTTCTGCAAAGAGACAGAGTGTGAAGCAGTTTACTAACAAAGACACGAAGAAATGATCAAGAAAGAATTTCAAAGCAAGAGAAGAATCAATAACCCCGCAGAAAAACAGGATGAATGTAACACCTGGAAACACCTATTTCACCAGCCATATTGTCACTTAGAATAACCGTATCAAAGATTCCTGCCTGAGTCTGCCTAAAACAGCTCATTACAGACAAATTAGCTGAGTTCAGGTCTCTAACATATGTTTGGCAGAACACTAATTTTAAAAAGATGATTGAGAGTTCTTCTGAATGGAAAAATAGTTTATAGTCAAAACAATTTGGAAAAATCTAGGTTACACAAAATTAACAAGGTTTCTTTGCTTCTTTGCTCACAATTTTTCCAGGATCTTTAATATGTTAATGAACATGAATTTCCAAGAGGGAAATTGAAGTATGCAGAATTTTCCAGACTTCACAACTTTCTTTGACCTTTATAAAAAAGGTCTTGTCTGCTATTCTGTATCATCTAAACAGGCTCATTTCTTCCCTAAAATTGTAGTTTCTGATGTTAGATTTGTTTCTTGGTTTACTGGTATGTAGGTCTTTGTCACAGCCCTTCTTGTTGGTGCTGGTCAGGGAATGCCCAGGACACCTCTGCCTGGGTAGGTAGGTCTTTGTTACAGGACTCAGTGACTCCTACGAGCTGGAGCCAGGGCAATTTCCTTTATAGTATCCCCAGCCTCCACTGCTGAGTCAGACACACAGAGGCTGCTGCAGAAGCATTAGAATTATAACAGGCTTTTTCTGTTTATGATTAGTCTATGTAAAGCAGTTGGCAAAGTGCCAGGAAAATGGCACGTTTGCATTTGGGTTGAACATAAACACCATTATTATTCTTTTTACACACAGAGATGAAGCCTCAGACAATCCTGGCAACTTGCTCCACATCACACATTACGTGGTGCTATGTGGTAAGGACAGATTTGAAACTAGGTGTTCTGGTACAAAAGCCGACATTAAATTAAATGAATGCATCAGATCACTGTCCAGCTTCAGGATGGAGGCAAAGAGGAATAATCACTGTAAGTCCTGACTCAGAGCCCAGTCAGCATCCTTTGCTTTCAGGTGGGCAGCTTTGCATGTTCTCAGGAGCTGGGAAATCTTGCTCCTTGAGACTTTCCTATTGACAGATGATGCCTTATAGTTTAGGCCTCAGGAATAACTGCTCCTCCTGTAAGAGCAGCACTGAGCCTTCAGGAAGAAACTACAGGACCCTCCTAGGGTCACAAGAGAAAGCAAATACAAGCTTTGATTTCAGACCACTGGGCTGGGTGGAGCAAGCAGGGCAGTGCTCCACAGAGCACAAAGGGTTGTTAGGAGTTTGCTGAGTGAGAGCTGTCACCCGTTTCTCTTCTCTTCCGTTGCTTGCCATGGCCCCATTGCAGAAGGCCCTACAGAACTGATCCTTCAGTTGTGATGTGCAGATGCTGACCAAGAGAGCCAGAGGTGCTTGGTTCACTTTGTTTTGTTCCTGGTTCATTTAGCCTTTGGATCCAGCTCATTGTGTGGACAATAGCCTGCTGGGACCCAGTCCCACCTATTAACTCCATGGCCCTCAGCCATTTCTCCTTTCTGAGCCTCAAACAGAGTCAGATGAACTCTACACTATACCAAGCATTGTGGCTCCCTCACTGCATGTTTTAGATGTTTATTAAATAACTGTCATTCACCAGGTAATTAATCCTTCCTGACTCAGGAAGGATTATGTTAGTGATGCTGAGAATTCTGGAACATTACCAGTTCATGCCCTCAGTTGAGAATGCAAAAATATATTGGTAAATTCAGCACTTGGCACAAAGAAGGTACTCAAAAATGTGAGAGCCAACTTGGCTTCTTCCCCAGAATCATCAAACACAAGTGAGGTGATGGAGGTGGATTCGACAGTGGCATGCCCAGAGCAGCTGCACAGGGGGCAGCAGCCTCTCCTCTTCCTCCGATGTGGATGCGTCAGGGACCCTGGCAGGCCAAGTGGCAGCTTCCAGAGTCCTCTCAGGGAAGCTCTGCTGTCTGTAAGAGACTGGAGTTATTTGGTTCCTCCAAGGGAGACACACAAATTGAAGGCTTCTCACCCAGTAGATCAGCTCATTTAGGGTTAGCACCTTTGTGAGCTCAGTCTCCAGCTATGAAACAATCTTCTGTCTGTAAATCTGAGACCCTATTTTCCACACAAATACCGAGTAATACTGTGTGCTTGTGCAAAGACAGCCTGATAGTGCCTGTACCCAGCACTCCCTGTGTGCCTGGTTGCCTAAGTTCAGCCACATCTTATTCCATTAACAGTCCACATGAAGAAATGGCGGCACTTCCACTTTTCAGGTGAGGAACATGATGCTTAAGAGACATCCTGTACTTTGTCTGTCAGGTTATGGCTGAGGCGGGGGGACCTCAGACACCAAAGCCTGCCACCACAGATTCTCTCTCTTCCCTGGTCCCTAGAAGACGTCAGTTCCAGTCCTGACTCAGGCTCCAATTCATACCCGGCAAGGTATTAGCCCTTGGAGTAAAGCCTCAGTTTCTCTACCAGTAAATTAATAATAACCCTATGAGCCATTCCCAGACACACTATGGAATACATGCATCCTAAGTTCTCAGGACCATGCTTGGGTGGAATCAGTAATTTCTCTCATTTTTCAGAGAACATGTAAGCTCTCTGAAAGGAAGCAAGTGCTCAGTTTCACGGTCTTAAGAGGCCAGGCTAAGAGCCATCGTGGAGTCAGACTAGGAACATAAGCATAACATAAAGACCCCCATCCTGAGAAGAGGTGGCGTCATGCTGTAATTTCTGAGGCTCCTTTCAGTTTGGCCTCTAAGACTGTAAAGAGGGTGCTGAATCTCCTGGAGCTGACACCCTGGTCCACTGAGCAGTTAAGTCACCCCAGGGCAAACCCATCTACTCTGTGCACTCCATCCCATCTACTCCCAACTCCTGCGCTTTCACGTGGGCTTGGCCCCAAAATTTCTCCTTCCATATTTCCATCTACATTACATTAGCCCTGAATCAACTCCCACTTCCTAGGGTCCAGAGACTCTTGGGGCTATCTCTCTTATTCTTTCTCTCCCTCTCTCTCTCTCTGTCTCTCTGTCTCTCTGTCTCTCCTCTACACTTTGACATATGCCTTTAAATAACTTCATATTGTCCCTTGACTATGGGTCACTGGTCTTTGATATAGCAGGTCAATGTGAGCCATAGGATAAGGATTTTACAAACATACTTGATATACACAGACTGTGTGCTTCTAGCAGGTTCTCAATACACACATGATGTCATAACACATGCCAGAAAGATGAAGAATAAAGTAAAGCAAACTGAGTAGCTCCAGTCTAAGTTCTTAAACTCAGCAAAAGGGTGATCAGAAAGTCTTCAGCTGGGCACAGGATCCTCCCCATAATCTTTCATTATCAAAAAGTTCTTCCAAAGAGGCCACACAGAGTTGGACACATAGAGAGGACCCTCAAGGACTGAATGGAGCGTTAGGGTTGGCCTCCAGCTTAGATCTTCTTTCAAGAGAGGGCGTGTGCTCCAGAGGTATGCGCTTATCTGGAAAATTGTTGTTGAGAAATATCTTGTGGCTTCAGCTTTTCTCTGAAGTTTCTAAGGATCCGAGTCATGCACACAGGGTAAAATCACATATGTTTACCTAATATTGATCAGATATTCCCACTCCTCACCCAGACAGCCTGCCCTCTGATAGGACCTTAAGCAGAGTGCCATAGACATGTAACAGATGGTGGGATCTAAGAGAAATAGAACTTTGCCAAAGGAACTTTTAAAAAGGCCTCTCATCCTGGTAGGTAATGATTAGAATCCTTTAACTATTGGAATTCAAGGCCATGTGGGCACAGTACAGCTTGCTCCCTGCCATGTAAACATAAGAAGTCAGTGGACACTTCAGAGTTATTGAGTACTCCTTGGTGTTAGTGACTTATTAGGTCAGGGAATCTGAAACAAGTGGGGAGTCTGATAGGAAGGAGTTATGGGCTTAATCATTTCAACAACCAGTGCCTATTGGGCTGCTGGTGTTTGACTAATTATACTAGGCAGTGAGGACTGAGTTGCCCTCAGGTGCTGTCAGTTGGGGGGGTGTCTTCCCCTTTACTCCCATTACTGAGCACAGAAGGTACACACTGCACAAACGAGACAAGGAAATGCAAGTTGCTCCTACTATACATTAGGCTGTGTGCAGATTTCTTTGGCAGTATGGCTGAATCCTGTACTTGTTTGTGGTGGGTCTCTGAACACTGTAAAGTAGTCTCTAATGTATTGGAATGGTAACATTCACTTTTACTGTTTATATAATATTAAGTGCACTCTGTTAAGGGTCTGGAAGTCTATGCTCTCTGCTCTCCAAGACCACCTCCTCCAAGTGTAATTTTGAGGTACCTACCCCACCTGTCAAGAGCCTGGTATTTTTCAGGCTGACACTAAGCGCAGTTCTGCCTTAGTTGCTGTTGCTCTGTCTGTGTCCACCCCATGCTTTCAGCCACGGTTCCCTTTTCTCATAGATCTTTCATCTCCACTCCGTGTATGGTAAATTGCATGGGACGGAGGTAACTCTCATTTAGTGCTCAGGGTCAAACATGGTCTTGTGCACAGTGTGCTGGGAGACCTATCTGCTGGTGCTCACTTTGTGCTAGGGTTTGTGAATGCCGAGATCACTGCTTCATGATTTTTTTTTTTTTCCGGTACCTGGGATCGAACTCAGGACCTTGCGCTTGCCAGGCAAGCACTTATTCCACTGAGCTATATCCCCGGCCCTCTGCCGAGATCCCTGACTCTCAGAGGAACTCTGCTGTTGTCACCTCTCCCCGACTCTCGAAGGAAGTCTTACCATTTCAAGCTCCAAATCTCCCTTTGGTTTTCTATTTTAAAAACTTAGAAAGTCCTTGCTGGAAAAGGGTAACAAAGAAGAGTGAAGTTGCCTGAGTAATGGTAAAAAGACCATTTGAGAACTCCTGAAGATTGCCGACTTTTTTCAAATTGGTACATGTTTGTAATACATAAAGTTTATATTTTAGAGGATTCATGTGTGTGTGTGTGTGTGTGTGATATCCTAATCATTTGGTCCCCTTTCCTTTCTGCTTCCCTCCCCTCCCCCTCTGTTCCCCTGATCTTCTCCCCCTACTCCAAAAGACTGCCCTTATTTTACTGTTTATGTATAATCAGGTTTCTCATATCAGAGAAACTATGTGACATTTAAATTTCTGTGTCTGACTTGTTTCCCCTAATTGTCATCTCTAGACCCATCCATCTTTCTGCAAAGGACTTGAATTTATCTTTTTTTTTTTTTTAAATTTCAAAAAGCAGAAGCAAAATTTATTTGAAAAAGTAAAAGTGAAGAGTAAGGAAGAAAGTGTGAGCTTGGGCCAAGGAAAAGCAAGAAAACAGTGCGCCCTGGAGGGAGCAGAGCGGGCTCACGGGAGGACTCTGACATACAGGCCCTGAGGGGCGGTACTGGGATCTGCGTCTCAGGTTGATGTCAGGTCTAGGCCCATCCTACTGAAAACCTGCTCCTGTTTTCACAAGAAAACGGAGGTCTGTGGGAACCGCCCCTCACATGTGTTCCAGTGTTGGGGACCACTACAAAGTGGCTCTGAGCAGGATTTAATATTAACCAATTGGCTTTTCATGTTTACTTGGGAGTCGTCCGAGTCTTAGGCATCTTGTCTGCAGATGGGCAGCTGATTCATAGTAAATGAATTTGTATGAGTCAGTGGTCATTGCTGAGGCCTGTATTGGCCTGTGACGCTGTGACGCCTCAAGGACAAGGTGACTGCAGGTGAGGACATCTGGCTCCTACTTCCATTAACTTTAAGGAAACTATGGCATACAACCCTGCTGAGAAGGCCTTCCTGGAGATAGCATATATCTCTCCTAAATTAACATAATAATACTTGGAGGAGTCCTTGAAAGGATTCCCAATTCCTGCATTTTCTTCAGTACCCCCCCTCCCCTATTTGAAAAACCTAATAAAAAAGGGCAACCCAGAAAAGTCTTTGGCTAATTCAGAGAATATAGAAGCTGGAAAGGAATTAGTCCCTCCTGGAAGCCCTGAAATCATATTCCATTGTCTCATTTTTTATTTACGCCTTTGTCCGTCCACTCGCTTGGGAGATTGTAAGCCTGATCAGCCTGCAATAATTTAGGGTTATTTAACCCGGCCTTCAATATTCTAGGCTCTTGTAATGGGCAAGCCAGGCCTGCTTCCCCAGCCAGTCTTGCCATGCCTTAATCTCCTATCTCATTTCTCCCCGAAACACACAAATCTTCATAATTTTTATGGGGTGCTGAGGGAGCACAGGTCTCTTTCTTGTATTGTTTCTTCAATCTGGAAGGGGCTATAGATCCAATATACTAGGGTATATGTGCTCTCCAATGACTTTGGAGTGCTGTGGCTCACTGGCTGGGTTCAAGAATGAAAAATCTCTCAGAAAATAAGAGTGAATGAACATCGAGCTTCACTATTAGTCTAAGTATGAGAATCAGGTCAGTTTTGCATGCTTCCTGTAGTGGCACTGGAATCTTGTTTTTTGAAGAGAAATCTCAAGTCTTCTAGAGGCTCACAGGGGTGGCTTTATCCTGTTAGGTGGTAAAAGTGAAGAGTGAAGGTGAAACTGGCTCTGCAGAGCAGGTGGGAGCCAAGTAAAGGCCAAGTAAAATAAGAAAAAGCAAGATAAAATTATACCCTGGAGGAAGCAGGGCAGGGTATCCTGAGGAAAGCCATAAGAAGTGAATTTAGCCTTCTTTATGTTGGTAATCCATTGTGTATATACCATATTTTGTTTGCAATGCACTGTTATAAATATGGGCATCATGTATAACTATAGTTTGATGTCTTTAATCTTTCAGGACTACACCCAGGGGAGATATGGCTGAATCAAATGGAATTTCCATTTTTAGTTTGAGGAATCTCCATACTGACTTCCATAGCAGTTGTATGAGCTTACATTCCCACCAACAGTGTAGAAGGTTCCTTTTCCCCCACATCCTCACCAGAATTTGTTGTTTTTGATGTTTTGATGACAACCACTCTGACCGGAGTAAGATGAAATCTGAGAGATGGTCCACTTTTTAAACATGCTGGGAAGTGTCCCCAAGTTCTCCTCAATAGATCAAGCTGCATTTGTATTTGTGTGATCCAGTAGCCAGTGGGTTAGAAATGGGAGGTGGAGAGTGAGGTTGTCAGCAGACAGAGCTTGCCAGGACATGAAACCCTTGCCCTGAAGTTCCCATCACTGTGACCCCATCAGTATCCTCGTGGTGATGTTGGGAAGTACGGGGTTTATGCCAGGCTGGAAGCAGCAAGGGAGTCCCTCAAGTACGCAGAATCAAGAAGGTCCTTTCTCTCATTTCAAAATCCTCAGGGATATTTTAGGGGCTCTCAGGCAAGGTTTCTTTTCAATTTTGAATGATGTGTACTCCCCTCTCTGCTGATATTCTTTTTTACAGAACTGTGGTTTCAGTCTATTTGTTTTGCTTACTGAGATATTACAAAAAGGAATATTTGTAAAATACTCTAACAAAAGATGGCAGAAAGGATTTAGACAACTGCATTTTTAATTGAAAAATTATTGAAAGATGAGTATTTTCATAATAATGCCAAATGGTGGTTCTAGAAGCTAATTAGTGACCCATAGGTCCAATCTGTAAGATTTACAATAAGCAGAGTGTGATATGCTGAGTGTGTCTCCCTGCTGTATTAAAAGAGGAGCTAAAAGGCAGTGGTAAACAAGATCAGAAAGAAAGCAGACAGGGAAAATAAAATTCCCCAAATGCCTATGAGCTGCCAGCAGTGCGCTAGGGTTTTCCCGTAATTACCATCAACAACCTCAAAACAGACACCGTTATCCCACAACCACGCCACAAAATATATATTATTATCCTCCACATTACAGGTGGGGAGAATGAGCCTCTCCCACAACTGTGTAGTTTCCAAGCAGTCTGGCTTTGTTTCATCTCAAAGTTCTTGATTTTAACCAGTGATTATTCTGACTTTAGATTTCAGGAATCGGGGTAGGAAATACTTTGCATTTCTAACTAAATGCTAATACTGAAGTATGAAATATCTGTGTTGATTCAATTCCCAACTTTAATATATTTCAGGTTGTTTTAGAATGACTGCTCTCTATTGAGGTAGGAAGGAAATAAGTGAGATAAATAAAAGCTATGTAAACATGCAGTTTGTCATTATTGGCCTCTCAGTTATCTGACCCACCTACAGGAACTGAACAGAAGAAGACATGAGCTGTGGGTGAGACTTTCAAGCTGAAAGGACCTGAATTCAAATCTCGCCAGTTTACTAATCAGCTGTGTCACATTAGCACAAATTACTTACTTTATGCTCTTCAATTTGCCTGTTTGTTGAGAAAAATTACCTTCTTCAAAGGGTTCCATGAGGGATCAATCCTTTAAAGTATGCAGCATATTTAGATCAAACATAAATGTCACACAGCAGACACTATGAACGAGAACCAGCATTTAAAATCATTTATCCACAAATATCCCATCCTATACACTGGACCTCTGGGAGATGTGAGGTTATTTTTTAGCAGATAAGGTATTTAAACACAGCTGCACTAACCCTGGGAAATAGTTAAGGGTAGCTTCACTATAGAAAAGAAATTCTCTGTAATATTCTTGTAGGAGAGAAAACATCAGCTTTATTTGCAGAGTGCTCTCTCTCCATGGATACTGGTACTCGTGTTTTCATGTTCACAGGTTTCACCCCTTCATACTCATTGGGTTTTCAAGAGAAAAACAACCCATATGAGATGTTTCAAAAAAAGATGTAGGGAAGAGACTGAGGCTGTTGGGAAGAATTCCTTCTCCCTCGTTCCTTTTTCCATTTAAAAATCATGAAACACTCGGTGACTCTGACAAGGTGTTGCCAAACTGGTTTCAAATCTCTTGTTATTTTTACCAGCCTACGAGCTCCTGCTCAAACTGCTTGTGGAACTCAGGCCATAGTTACTGGATTTTCAGTTCGCTGTTTAAATGGATGGGGTGTCGGGAGTCAGATTTCAGGAGGCAGACAAGGGAAGCTGTTATTTTCACCAGTGTTGAAGGTTTTGCTTTGTGGGGGGGAGGGGTGGGCAGAAAAATGCAAGACCTTCTTTCTGAACCCAAAACACCCCCGTCCTTCCCTGCCTGCTGCACTGCCACCACTGACATTATTGTGAGGGGAAATTTCATTTTGCCAACTAACTAATAACATCCATTTTCAGGGAAGAAAAAGACCTAAAGCCTCTGCCTAAAGCCCTTTGATCACTTGTTCTTAATGAAATAAAACAAGTCAATAACTATAAGGCAGAAATAATAGCATCTAAGACCTTAATTGAAGCTCTTTCAGGATTTAATGAATTTCCGTGTTTTCCTTCCTTATGCTTATAACATTTTGATATATTTGTTGTTTGTCAGGATTGGAGTGTTTTGAAGAGGGAATTAGCCAGAAGCAAACGTGGCTGGCTGGCTTAAGTATTTCTTCTGTGCAGAACAATATCCTTTGTGCTATGGAGCTCCAGTGCATTACCTTACATAATTTACTTTTGTTAGTTTTCCTACCCTGGGGAAAGGAGGAGGAGTGCGGTTAGTCTGGCCGACTCCACCTGGGAGAGGGCATCATAGGAACGTGGTTGATGAGATTTATTAAAAGCATTTTCAGTTTCTGGGGTAGAGGAAGGACCTTCTTTGGAATACAGGCCATCCTTGCTTTGTATTCCTAATCCTAACTCACTTCCACCATTAGACACATCTTTATTATGTAGTAATTTAGGACATGGAAGAGTTAATTTTGGTACATTGACTTTGCACACATGTTCCACAGGAGAGGATTCTCTATTATTTTTGATTAAATGTTCTTGGCTCCAGTTTGATATCTCAAGAACCTATTGAAATTTAAAAGCACAAATTTCATTTCCAGCTTGTCCGCCCCACCTTGAACTTCTAATTCAGAGGGTCTGGGAGGGTTCAATTGTCTATATTTTAAGAAGTTCCTAGGTGATTCTTATGATCACTCAAGTTTGAGAGCAAAGAATCTGGAAGAGTGACTCTTAAACATTGTCATATGTCAGAACGTCCTGGGCTTGGTTAACTGACCGCTACCTGTTATGATCCAGTAGGTCTGAGACAGAGCTTCGGAATTTGGTTTTCCAGCAAGTTCTCAGGTACTGCTAAGCTAGTGACACAAATGATGCGAAAATGATTCCCTAAGAACCAAATCCAGCGTGCTTCCTATTCTTGTGAAATAGTCACACTCATTATGTATGTATTCTAGACAGCTGGCAGTGCAATATAATGGCATAGTTGAGCCATGCCACTGAGACTGTATAGCCCATAAAGCCTAAAATATTTTACGATCTCAGCTTTTACAGGAAAGGTTTGGCAACTCCTGATCAAGGAGATGGTGGGCCAGGTTTGAGCTTTTATTAGAAGTACGGTTACTAAATACAGGACACCCACTTACATTTACGTTTCAGTTAAACATTTGTTTTTAATATATGTATGTCTTTAATATTGCATGGGACACATGTACGCTGAGGATTATTGTATAAAGTTCATTTAATTGGTCTCACCTGAGTCACTGGCCACAATGACAAGCAAGTTTCCCTTCAGGAGGTATATCCAGTGGGGTGCAGTGTGCCTATGTGAAATGGCGTGAAAGGAGGAGTGAGAAAGGTGTTAGGGCAGAAATTCAAGTCTCATCCACACGCCCTTGGGTATACGTCCAGCTCTAGAAGCAGGTGCCGCTGCCGTGTACACACCAGGAGAGCAGGAACCAAGAGGAGCCATCAGGGGGTGGGACCCAGAGAGCCGAGTGGGGCAGGGCGTGGTGGATGCCCCAGAAGGCTCTAGTTTCACAGTAAGATCAGTCTCTCTGTTCCTGCCTCACGCCTGTATTTCCTCACCACTGTCAGGATCTACTGCCTGGACATCTGAGCAGTTTATGATTGGGATAGCCCTGTCCTCCCAGAACTGAGCCACCAGAACGCGGTGAACTATCACAGCAGTGTGGGATGGAGCGCACACTGTACAATGCCACCCGTGCAATATTCTGGAATTTCTAGGTAGAGATTTCAATTTATACATCATGTTTTGCCTTCATGCTGAAAGGAGTCTATACACCACACCCCCTGCTACACAATCAATATTTCAGTAAAATAAATGTTCATGGTTTTTAGAGTACGTGATAGTTAATCTTGACCATCAACTTCACTATAGCAAAAGAGGACTACAGAGGTGACTAGATTGTGCCAGCACTAATCTCACCAGTGGACTGATAGCCAAGTGAGATCATAGGAGAGGCGGCTCAGTTGGAGGAAGTGGATCCGTGGGGCGTGCCTCTGAAGGGTGCATCATTGCCTAGGCTCTTTCCCTCTCTCTTCTTCCTCAGTGCCATGATGTGAGCAGCTTCTTCCCTCGTGCCCTCCTGCTATGTTGTTTTTGCCTTGAAGCAGAAACCTCTGCAATTATAAACTACATAAACCTTTCCTTGCTTAAATTGTATATGTCCCAGAAACAGGAAGGTAACTAATTCAGTGTCCTTTGTGGGATGCTGTTACGATGTCTAAGACCTAAAATTTTTGTTACATGTAAATGTTCGCCTAAAAGGTCAGAGGGTTTAGTGGGAAATGTATACACTTCGGAATGACAAAATCTAAATCTGAATTCACAAATCTGACTACCAGGCCTACTGGTCTTGTGTTGCTCTTGGTTAGCTTGTTGCTTATGAATGACCTTGGGCAAAGGTAAGTCATTTAACTTTCCTGAGACCCAGCTTATTTAACTGAAAATTTAGAACAAGAATAGGCCCTGTGCCACAGGATAGTGAATAGGATCAGCAAGATCATGAACATGAGGATTGCCCACAGAGCCCGCCCATGGTGAGTCTTCAACAGACACGGTTCTGCTAATATTGTTCATTAATGTAAGTTGTTGTGAATGTCAGCCACTAAGCACATGGTCTAGTACCTACTAAAACTTAAACACACTTTATTTTACTACCTCGTTGCTATGTTTTGGATATGGCTCAAGTGTTCCCCAAGGTTTTGCATGTTGAAATTTAATTCCCATTATGAGGTATTAAGAGAGAAGAAATCTAACAGTGTCTGTTGGCTTCCTTCCCCTAATCTGCTACCTTACTAGCAACTGTGGTCTCTATTGTGTCCCAAAGTCTACACCATATAATCAGAAACCAGTGTGGCACTGCTTTGGCAATTGCCCCCAGCCCTGCCAGAAATTCCTATCTGCTGCCCGAGTTCCTGACTTCCAGTACTCAAGCCACATTGCTGAAGGGCATGTGTGTCTTTCACTAATATGTATGTGAATCCCCAAGGCTTCTCTTGGCTTTCTGGGCAAAGATTTTCCATCATGTTCCACAGAATGGAGAGGGAACAACCCTGATCTAATTTGTCTGGGAGCAATGACTGAAGGTTACGCATTGAAGCTGGTGTCAATCAATGCCATTCCTCTTAGCTATCTGCCCTCATGGGCTGGTAGGATCTGATAAGAGCAGATTTAGCATAGGCAGAGAGGTGGCTCAGTCCTGCATTGGACTGAGGGGGGCAGGGGGAGAGAAAGGCCTGTAGGCCAGGCGGACACAGGGCCCTCTCTCCAGCAGTTATGATGTCAGGGGTTCTGTGGGGAAAGATCCTACTATATTTGGCCAGATTTTTCCCAGTTATGGTGCTGCAGTACTGATATTTCTCTACTTTACCCCCCACCCAGCAAATTGATCCTGCAGTGCAGTCTTATGGCTCTCAAATAATAAACACAAAATGAAGCGGTACATCCCAAAGCAGTCCCCACATACATGGTTTGGTCCATGTATTGGATGGAGTTCTGAGTTGGCATAATATTTATTTCATAAAAAGATATCTAAACAGCCCCCACCTTCTTATTCCACAGTTTTAGTGTGCATGAACTGCCTGAAGTTCTGAGCTCTTAAAAGAAAACTTCACCCAATTCAAACAATGGGCTCCATAACATGAGGAAAATCTGGGTGGTCACCACCCTTCCCTGGCAGGTTAGGCTGGCTCAAGAAATCCAAGCATTGCAGGTCTGAATACACTTGCTTTCCATGCCATAGTGAGGCTGCCATTTCCTTCCATCCCCTCTGCTTTAGAGGGGTTGCTAAACCTCCTTTACTACAGGAACCCAGGACTCACTGCGGCAGGCCCTAGGCCCCCTAATGTGGGCTCCTGCAGACCTGTTTCCTCCTAGGAGCACACTCATTGAGCAAAAGCAACAAAATAACTCCACAGTGCTCTGTCCTGCAGTGGACACTTTGCATGCAACCTTGTTCAAGATTCAGAACAATGCTGTAAATTAGTAGTTATTCCCATTTCACAGCTGAGCGAGTTAAGAATTAAATAGAGCACTAAAGCTCAGGGGCCTCTGAACCACTGAAGACCTTGCTAAATGCAGATCCTGTTGTGGAATTCCTGAGATTCTCCATTTCTAGCCCATTCATGGTGGGACTGTCCACAAGCAGCACGGTTTTCCATTAATCAACCAAAAGGGGCAGAGCTGGGGTTGAACGCAGTTCTGTAGAAATCTAAGGTCTGAGCTCATCTACTTGCCAGGCATCAGTCATCCTGGGAAGCATGGGGGATGCTGTGTATGACGAGGACGCAGTGCTGCCTTTGAGGATTCCCATGCTGGTCAAGGAGGTAGACAGCTTTTCCCAGCTATAAAATGTGCTAAGTGCCGAATTAATGGTGTGAACAAATTCCTGAGGGTGTCAAAAGATGGGGAGGAGGGATTCACTCTGTCTGAGAAGTGTGTGGGAGGGCAGAGAGCTTCATCTTCAGGGAGGAGAATTCAGCCCCCAGAAAAAAAGAGAGTTGGCATCACAGGGCATGTCAGTCTGAGCAGGGAGCAGGGCAAGGATGCAAAACTAACATGGTGCACGCTCTGTTATGGACCGGTGAACAGTCTGGAGGGCCTGGAATGTGTCCTTGGCCTTCCACCTGCACAGTGCTCTGCTTCTGTTAAGTGTTCTGTTGTCTTCAGGCCTTTCAGGCCTTCCCATTGTGAGCCCAGAGTAAGTAGGTCAGGTGGGGGGGCTGGGGGAGCCAGGCGCTGGAGGGCTTAGGATTTTGCTATCTCTGCCTGTCCCTGGCCACCTGCTCTGGCCTATGCCAAACCCAGTGTGACACAGAGGAAGGAAGGCAGGGGCTGAGGGTGCCCTGAGCACTCTCTACCCTGGCTGCTCTCAAGAAATGGGGCTGGGGCTCTGAGGAACATGGGGAAGGAGCTCACTGCTGCAGGCTCCTCAACCCTGGATGCATGACAGTCACCCAAAGGACTTACTATATGGAGGCCCAGACTCCAGCCCAGGGCTTCCGCGGTAGAAAGTCTGTGAATGTATCCCCGGCTCGCCCAGAGATTCAAACCAGCAGCCAGCTCTGAGAAGCCCAGATAAGCATGAACTCAGAAAAGCTTGGATCATAGAAGGCCCACAAGTTTCCTGGAGAGGAATATTTCACATGTTGGGGCAGCTGAGGAAAAAAATGAACATTATTCTTTTCTAATACAGTGAACTGAAGTGAAGCAGTGTATGAGAAAAGTGCCTACACCACATGCCGTTGGCCAGAATTTTATAAGATTAAGTTGTTTTTAATGCTATTGTATCTAATATGATATCAGTAATGCAAAGCTGCTAAAATATTTGAAGCTTTTTAAAGGTAACAGATGATAAAGCCAGGCATGGGGGCACACAGTTGTAATTCCAACACTCTGAAAGGCTGAGACAGGAAGACCTCAAGTCCAAGCCCTGCCCAGGCAATTTAGCAGCTTAAGGAGACAGTGTCTCAAAATAGAAAAAAAAAAAAAAAACAGTGGGGATGTAGCTCAGTGTGAAGCTCCTGGGTTCAATCTCCAGAAGGAAAGGAAAGGAAGAGAAAGATCTGACTATTTACAACTAATAACCCTCACGGTGTACATCTTCCTGGTCTGTTTTCTGGACATACACACCCACGTCTCCATCACTATGGGGTCACAGTCTCCATACAGCTACCCTTCTCTGAGAGCACATTTTCTCTTCATCTGATTGTGGTTCCTCCACTTTCCCAAAGATCCCCCACGGGCAGGAGTTCTGTTTTCCTCTCCTCATACATCACGAATGTCTGCAGTATCTAGCACACAGCAGGCATTCTTTCTGTCCAGTGTGAGTTTATTCATTTTTAAGGTAAAGTCTAGTATGTCAGACCTGGACACTGGGAAAAGTTACTAAGAGCTGCTAATGCTCCATTTCCCTTCGACTTGGGCTAAAGAAGAAACCCGACCTCCATAAAAATGCTTAATATGGAGCCTGGACATAGTAACCCTGAGTGAAATGTGAGCTCTGACATTGTATGTTTCATATCAGGCAAACCGTCTTGGAAGTTCGGTTAGAAAGGACAAGCCGCGGAGGACGGTGGCGTAGAGGAACACAGTAGTTACTCCCGAGGAACACAAGCCTGGAAAAAGCAGCTCTGAACTTTAGCTGACCTTGTCTGCAAGGTTGGTTTTAGAAAATTTTATTAGTCAGGGATCTCCAGAGAAATAGAAAATACACCCACACACAGAGGGAGGGAAGCAGGGAAGAGGGAAGGGAGGGAGAGAGGGAGATAGAGACAGATAGAAAGACAGAGACAGAGACACACACAGAGACAGAGATAGAGACACAGAGAGAGGGACACAGAGACAGAGAGACAGAGACAGACAGACAGACAGACAGAGACAGAGACAGAGACAGACAGTGATTTACGTGAGAATTTGCTCAGAAGTTCCTGTGAACACTAAGGAGGCCCACAGCCTGCTGCCTTTGAGCTGGAGAGCCAGCATAATAATGCAGTCCTGGTTTGAAGACTCCAGAATCAGGAGTGCCAATGTCCACAGTCACAGCAGACGGATGTCCCAGCTCCAACAGGAAGCAGATCCACCCTTCCTCCGTAGGGCTTTCTCTTCAGGATCTCAATGAACTGGGAGATGCCACTCCATCTGCTTTACTCAGCTTACCAGTTCAAAGGCTAATCTCTTTCAGAAATACCCTTGGGCAGCCCACTAGAAGTAATGTGCTCTCAGCTGGGCATGCCTCGGCCCGGTCAAGTTAAATCACCCATCATAAACCCAAAAGAGCCCTCCACTTCCTCAGATAGCTTAAGATGTTCTTTTCAAGATATATGAAGAATATCTTGGTCAATAAAAAGCTGCCTGATATTCAGCAACCATTTGCTCCCTGCTCCCAAACCTTCATTGGAGGCTGGAGGCAGACTTATGTCCTGGCAATGATTTGGCAACACCTTGCCTAAACAAAAAGATTCCTCTGCAGATTTCTACTGTGTAAGACCAAAGCGTGCCAGGTCAGTAGTGTATGGGTAGCCCTGAAGGACTCTCTGCTTCTAAGAGGGAGGCTTTGGGCCTGGCTCTGAAGGAAGCCAGTCTGGATCTATGCCAGCTTTGGTCATCACCATTTGCCTTCAATTACATTTTGATATGAGAACCTTGATAGAAGCCTACGAGGAAGGGAGGGAGAGAGGCAGGGAGGGGAGGAGGGAGGGAGGAAAGAAAGAAGAAAGGAAGGATGGAAGGAAGGAAGGAAGGAAGGAAGGAAGGAAGGAAGGAAGGAAGGAAGGAAGGAAGAAAATCATCTACAGAATAAACTAAACACTCCACCATTTTGTTCTGCAATTTTTTTTTTTCCGGTACCAGGGATCGAACTCAGGACCTTGCGCTTGCCAGGCAAGCACTTATGCCACTGAGCTATACCCCCAGCCCCTGCAATTTTTAAATGAAATAAGATGTTAAATTGTGCAAACTGATTTTATGTGATTTGGTTTCTTTTTATGAAATGCTAACTGATTAATCTGTATTGAACAAAAATCACTGGTCTTATATCATTGTTCACTACATATTATACATAATGGTACCTTTACACAATATTATTGGCAGAATTCACTACTCTTATTTCATTCCGAACATGGCATTTTCTCTTTCATGTATGTCTTTCTTCCTTAAATTGTTCATTACCCTTAACATGGAAGCAGAAAAGTCCACATTTTCTCTCATACAGCTTCACAGAGCTACATGAATCACAACAGAGTGCAGCCTGGGATAGGTCAGTGACAGTGGCCACCATGGTTGGAGCCAGTGCTTACCAAGTGTGGTTCAGACTTGCTTTTGTGGAAGCTGGACCACGATAGTGAAAAAAAGCACACCAACTTTTGAGTTAGACAGACATGGGCATAAGGCTTGGCACTGCCAGTTCCTTTCCTAGGGATTTGGACAGGTTATTATTTAACTTCTCTAGGCCTTGGAAAGTGATGGTCCGAGCACTGAATCATTATAAGTTTAAATGGATTAAATGGATAGCAAGGTTTTAGCACAGTTTTGACATTGAAAACATGTAGTAACAGCAGTGGCTACACAAGTCATAACTACAGGTTAACATATCTATAACTAGGGTCCAGTCTACAGGTTAACATCTATAACTAGGGTCCAGTCTTGAAATAAACGGTACAGAGTTCTTTAAATGGGCTCTGTAGGCCCGATACATTGTTTCTGTTATGGTCAGCTGATCAGTAGGGATGCTAAGCTCAGAATAAGTGATGAAGAGACAAGGGCGCAGCTCCGAGCCTCCTTGAGGTCCTGCCCCTCCCAGACATCAGCGAGCCCCTTCCATGTACGTCCCATCTGTGCTTTAATTTTCCCTGAATCCCAAGGCTTCTAAACACAAGAGGAAAATAAAGCCCTGTATGATATTTCATCGGAGGTGAAAATAGATTCCTGGGATGAAACTGGTAAGACAAACTGTTCTTTTATCACAGGTTAAACTCTTACAGATTCAATGTAGAATAAATTTAGATCATACCACTGAAGAACTAAATAGCTACACAGATACAAAATTGAATAAAAATGTAACACATCAGGGCCCCTCCGATGAACGCAGCTTTTGTGTGAGCTGCTTTTTATCATTTGCCTGTTCATTTTGTTCAGTATAAAATCGCTTTCAGGTTCAATCTTGAGTCATTTTTCCTCCCATGTGTGAATGTTATAAAAGTGAATCTTGGGGTCAGAGGGAGTTTTAACCTGAGGGAACTGCTGATGAGGCCAGGGAAGTTTGCTATCTGGTGGCATACCTGACCACACCTGACCACACCTGGCCACACCTGCCTCTTCTCTCACGAATAGACCCGTGTTTATTAAGCATCCAGAAACTCATAAGCCAATTACCAGTTTATTATCTTTTAAAGCGACCACATATGTTCCTGTTTTGACATGGGAAGGCCAATGATAGTCAAAAAGTAGCTACCTAAGCTAAGTGTGGTGACGTATACCTATAACCCCAGCAGCTGTGAAGCTGAAGCTGAGGGTTCTGAATTTGAGGCCAGCCTGGGATATATAGTGAGAGTCTGACTCAAAAAAATAAAAGTGGCTACCTCAGCAAGGGGTCAGAACTGTTTATGTACTCTAGAGTCTTCCAGTGATAGGAAAAGGGTTAGTTTCAGTGTTGAATAGGTGAACATTCATCTGGGTCCTTGCACTGTGAATAATGGCTACTATTTTTTTTTCCACAGCAAATCATACATTAGTCTTTCTACCCATCACACCTTCCTCAGGGAGTAAGGATATAAAGAGGTGGGTGGGAAGCAAAGGATACAGGAAGTAGGATGCTGTGGAAGCCCAGGGAAGAGACCTGGAGGGAAGACCTGGAGCTGGGCGGTGATCCTGAAGCAAAGACTGAAAGCACCGTTCAAGCAAGAGCAAATAAAGTAAGCAGTTGGCTGGTGGAAGAAAGGCAGAAGCAGGGAGAACGCCCTGTGCGCGCTAGTTCTCCTGGCTCCTAAGCCACATCCTTTTTTCTCCAAAGGCTTATTGGAAGCTAGATATTATTTCCATGGTAGTCTCTACAGAAACCTCAGAGGCGTCCTTGTGTGCCTTCTTTAGAGTCTTCTAGGATATCTCATGTCAGTCAGTATCTATTGATTTGAAGTAACAAGAGCAAGCTCCTCACTCTCACTGGAATAGATGGTATATTTGACTTTATGCACGTCTATACTGATACATTGCTTGCTCACTCCTGTGCAGCAATTAGATACCTGGTGTGGCCAAGATTTTTTGAGTGGATAAAACCTGTTGATGCAATATCTGCACATTGCCTATGTAATAATTGTTAAATTAGAAGGTGGCCTCTGCTGTGAAGACCAGTGCAATGTAATTGTCTAAAAGCCCATTCTATGTGGTTCCCCTATATTTTAGTGTGTATCATACTTTCCCTGGACAGTTATTTATTCTTCACTTCCTCACTGGTAAGTTTGCTACCTAGCTGTCTTATACCATACAATAGTGATAAGAGGATGTGCACATGGCAGAAACAGTCTGGCCTAATAAAACTCAGTCTAGTGAGGGAGACAGATAATTAGGTCATCAAAGACTTGACTGCACAGTTAAAACTGTGTTAGGGTTCTATATATATATATATATATATATATATATATATATATTACTATACAATAATGTTGGTAAGAGAGAAAGAAGAAACTAAAATGTAAGTAGGGAAAGAATTTTCCAGTGATAGGAAAAGCGTTAGTTTTAGAGGACATAGGGTGAACAAGACCAATTCAAATGAGGCAGTACAGTTGTGAGAGTACAGGTAAGAACTGGGACAAGAGGCAGAGTCTGACCATGAAATAGAGCTCTACTTTTAAATCCATGGCTTAGGTAGACTTATTCTGGACATGTAGCCAAATCCATCAGTAGCTTATGTCTTAGACCAAAGACCTCAGCCGGTCAGAGAGAAAATCTTCCCTCCTTATTTAAGGAAGTATCTTTTTAGTATATGTGCTGCCAAAGTGAGCACTGAGGAAGTATCGTTGCTTCCTGGGAAATTTGAAAATAAGCTCAGAGTTGGCATCCATGTAACACTTAAATTTTTGCTTTGAAAAGCTTTGCCATCGTAGTCAGTGCACGTGCTATTTATAGCAGTGACTCTCAAATTGTACATTACCATGGAACAAAAGTATTTCAAAGGAATGCAGAGCTGTTAACTGGAGGGATTTGTATTGCTCCACCAAGCCATTCCTGTGGAGCATTCCACAAGCCTGTGGACTCTGTCTACCTCAACCCCACTTGCCTGCCCCAGGGACTGAGAGCATATGGGTAAATAAAAATTAATTTAAGGCATGTGAAATGGCTAAACTCATCTGATTCCCTGGACTTATGGAATCTAAATATTTAATTGTAGTATACTTATGATTTTAAGATGTCTAGATAATTTGATTCTATTTATGTAGAGACTGTTCATTTGATAGTCTGACCCGTTATATCCAAAAGTTGAGGTTAATTTTGAAGTAACATTTAAGGGTCTAAGAAAATTATATTTAAGGTATAGGTCTGCCTGCACTGTATCCTGGGAAAATGAGAGATTTACGTTTGTGTTTATATGACATTTTAAAACATTTACCAGCATATTAAGTTAGTTGAATGTATGGAGAACATTATTATTATTATATTCTTTTATTTTAAAAGTATAAAAACAAAAGGTATTAACAAACAGACACAAAGTACCATAAGAATAGTACAATCGAATCTGAGTTACAGATAAGGTGACAGGGAATCAACAATGGTTGTTGCATTACATATTGATAACTTCTAAGTGTATATTCATGAAAACAGATATAGATGTGCAAAATTGATAAGACAATTAATCATCAACTATCCCTTACAATAAAGTGACCTAAGTCAGTAGTACAACTTCTTTTTAAAGTGTGAAAGAAATAAGGACTACATCAACAACAACAGAAAAAGAAAGGAAAGAGAAAAAAAAAAAAACCAAAAACGAAAAGCATTAACAAAGAGACACAAAGAAGCTCAATAACCATATAATCAGAATTGAATTATAGACAAAGCAACAGAAAACCAACAGTAGCTGTTGCATTGCATATTGATATCTTCAAAATATATGCTCAGGAGAACACATATAGACATACAAGATTGATCAAGCAACCAGTAATCAACTATTCCATACCATTAAGTGACATAAGACAATAGTAGAACCATGTTAGCCATCCTGCACATATGTATACACATACATACATTAATACATACATTTTTGTCTCTTTCTTTCTCCTTTCCCTCGTCCCATCTGTTCTTTACTTTTGAACAGATTTCCTTCATGTCTCTTAGTTTACGTTCCCACCCTCAGGTTCTTACACCAGTGACACAATACGTTGCCTGCACATGTACCTCTGATTTATTGCACTTATGAGTATGGTGTCCAATTGTGAACATTTGCCTACAAAGGCACCAAATCTGTCACCCTTTACAGCTGAATAATATTCCATTATATAAAAATGCCACAGTTTTTCAATCCAGTCTTCTGTGGATGGACATTTGGGTTGCTTCCACAATTTAGCTATTACAAATTACGCTGCTATAAACATGGGTGCACATATATCAGAGTGATATGATGCTTTCAGATCTTCTGGGAAAATACCCAGAAGGGGAATAGCTGGTTTGAATGGAACCTCTAGAACTAGTTTGCTGAGGAATCTCCAAACGGCTCTCCACAGTGGTTGCACCAGTCTGCAATCCCACCAGCAGTGTAATAGAGTCTCTATTTCTCCACAGCCTCGCCAGCATTTGTTACTGGATGATTTTTTCATACTGGCCATTCTTACTGGGGTGAGATGAAATCTCAGTGTTGTTTTTATTTGCATTTCTCGAATGACTAAGGATGTGGAACATTTTCTCATATATTTATTTGCCATTTGTATTTCTTTATCTGAGAAGTGTGTATTCATCTCAGATGCCCATTTCTGGATTGAGTCTTTGAATTTGGACAGGTACATGTTTTTTAATTCTTTGTATGTTCTAGATAGAAGACCTTTGTCTGAGGGACAGCCAGCTAGGAT
>PVLD010016886.1:0-43584 GCA_004027595.1 Dinomys branickii
CACAATTCATTTTATAAATAGAAAAAAACAAAACTCAAGCGTGGTGGCATAAGCCTAAAATCCCTGCAGCATGGAAGACAGGCAAGAGGATCTCAAATTCAAACCCAGTCTGAACAAGTTAGGGAGACCCTGTCTCAAAAATTAAAAAGAGTTGGATATATAGCACATGAAGGCACTGGGGTTCAATGACTAGCATTACAAATAAAAAAAGAAAAGCAACCAACAAAAGCCATTTTACCCTGGTCTGAAAGTTGGACCCAGTGTAGTTATGAGCTTTAAATACAAGCATATCTATATTATAGTACTGCACTTCTATGTGTTTAGTGGTAAATGATCAACCCCCAGGACATGCTAAACATGCACCAGATCACTTAGCTATACTCTCAAGAAGTCTTTATCTCTTAAAAATATAACTTTCAGCTGGGTGTGGTGGTGCACACCTATAATCTCAACACTCAAGACTCAAGAGGCTGAGGCAGGAGGATGGTTCCAAGTTGGGATACCAGCCTGGGCTACACAGTGAGCTCAAGGCCGGCCTGAACTGCATAGTGAGACCCTGTCTTAAAAGACAAAAACAAAAAGAAGGAGTTGGAACAAATGTCACCTCAAATGTTACCTAAAACATGGTATACTTCAATAGAAGGGCATAGCTTAGCATGGATGAGACCTGGGTTCAATCACTAGTACCACAAAATAAATTTATCAAAAATAATCAAATGGGCCCAAGTTCTAAAGTTGGAAAAAAAAAAGTTAACAGGAAGAAAAATAGTGTGTCCAAAGGGGGAAGAAGTCTGTGGGTATGACACAAATTCCAGAAATAGTAGAACTATACTGATATATCCAAGTGTAAATGCGTAAATACAGAGCTCTACTTGACAAAATTTACCCAAACCAAGTTTAAGGGCTCACCTTAACTATGGCGGAAAAAAAACTCATTACCTATAGCACAGAGAAAGGCTGATTTACTTTCATACAGATCTTAACACAGGGAAAGTTTACATTCCTGTTTAAAACAAAAGCAAAATGCCCAAGGAAAAAAAGGTCTGGTACCCCATTATTGCTAGAAATTTAGGATGATACTTAAGAACGTTTTTTTTGCATATCATTCAAAATTACATTCCAATTCACTTGTAAAAATGTAACTTTCAGGCATCGTGGCACACGCCTATAATCCCTGTACCCTGGAAGACTGAGGCAGGAGGATCTCAAATTCAAACCTTAGAGCATTTACTCCATACTCGTAATATTCACTATTGTTCATAAAATTAAAAAAATAAGCCAGGCATGGTGGCACATGCCTGTGATTGCAGTACTTGGGAGGCTGAGGCAAGGGGATCCGTCAGTTCAAGGCCAGTATGGGACTACATAAGCCAGTCCACGGCCAGCCTGCACTACGAAGCAACTGTCTCAAAAAAAAATGTAGGGCAGGTAAGCCTGCTATTGTAAATACATATTTGTGTACCAGTACATAAAGTCCCTCTAGAGAAACCGGCAACAGAACTGCTGGGTTATGAGTGGAATGACATTTCTCTAAAAAATCTTACACATTCCTTAATTTACGCTGTGTATACAAATTTAAAATAACTTTAAAACCATTTACTATGACTCAACTTTATCATTTCCTGCATCCTTATAGTTTTAACATAATCCACATTTTTCTGAACCTGAGTTAGGCACAAGAGCAATCACGGGGGCTGGGGATAGAGCTCACTGCACAGTGCCTGTCTGACAAGTACTAGGTTAAGTTTGATCCCAGTACCCCCGCCCCCCCAAAAAAGCAATCATCAAAAAAGCAGGCATATTTCAAGAAATAAAATGTTTTTAAACAAACCTAACCCTATGCACAAGTCCAAAGTGTTGACAGTGCTTTCTTTCAAGATAGGCAAATGACCTATAAAGGGCACTTTGGAAATTTATAGGAGTGTTTGTCTTCTAGACTGATCGTTGTGGCACGTTGAATTAATTACTATAAATGTCTTTCCCTTTTATTTACCTTTCTTATTTACACATATTATTTTCATCATGTGCTGTAAGGAGATATTTTAGAATAGTTAAGCAAATAGATCTAAGGAACTCAAGCATTAACATATGAACAGATAAACAAAATGTAATATATACATACAACTGAATATTCATCCTTAACAAGCAAAGAAGTTGTGACAGATTCTGCAACATGCATGAGCCCTGATGCCATGATTAAATAAAATAACCAATCACAAAAAAACAAATACTATGACTCCCATGTGTTTAAGGTTCACCTAAAGTACTCAAAATTCAGAGATAAAAAAAGGAGCTGGGGAGTATATAGTTTCAGTTCAGGAAGATGAAAAAAGCTGTAGTGATGCATGGTGGTGACAGCTGCACATTATGAATATATTTTATAGTACTGAACTGCACACTTAAAAATGGTATTTTTAGGTCAGTGTGGTGGTGCATAACTAATTCCAGCACTCAGGAGGCTGAGGCAGGAGGACTGCCTTGAGTTTAAGGCCAGCCTCAGCTACACAGAGTTCAAAGCCAGTCTGAACTAATAGCAAAACCTTGTCTCAAAAACCAAAACAAAATAGTATTGTTTTAGCCAAACATGATAGTGCACACCCATAATCCTAGCACTCTAGAAGACTGAGGAAGAATAATTGCTTGAGACCTATCTTTAAAAAAATGAGAAAGTCACCTGGCGAGGTGGTGCACACCTGTAATCCTAGCACTCAGGGAGGCTGAGGCAGGAGGATTGTTGCAGAGTTGGAGGCCAGCCTGGGCTACAGTATGCTCAAGGCCAGCCTGAACGGCAGAGCCAGACCCTGTCTCAAAAAGACAAAAAGAGCGAGAGCTAGAGAGAGAGAGAGAGAGAGAGAGAGAGAGAGAGAGAAGAGAGAGAGAGAGAGAGAGAGAGAGCGCGAACGAGAAAAAGGGCTGGCAAAGCAGCTCAGTGCCAAGCTGAGTTTAATCCTTAGTACGAGGTACTATTTATTGTACCATAGTTTTTCCAATTCATTCACTACACAAATTGGCAAATTAATTCACAGCAAAAGACAGTGGGAGCGGGGCTACCAGAACACTGGACTAAAGTGCATGAGACCCAGTGTTAAGATTCCAGCATGCCAAAAAAGGCAAACATAAAACACAAACCTTTACCTCCATGTACTGTAACGGCAGTTACCAATTAGGTAAAAACCTTTAAGTCTCCTAAAACCATATAAATACAACATATACTCTTTCCAAACTGTTTGATAGTCCAATATCCTCTATGTGGAATCAAGATTATGACTATTTATGAGGACAACTAGTAGGCAAAGGATACCTCCCACTGTGGTTTTTACATATAGCAACAAATCCTTTAACAAAAGGTATAGCCTAATTCCCCTTCTCTTGATTTAAAACTAAACTTGATTTAAGACTTGCTTCTAGCAGACAGAATGTAATAGAAGTGACTAGATCATAAAAGGTACTGTACCATTCTTCTCAGATCTCCTGCTTTGGGAAATCCAAAAGCCATACTGTAAACACACTGAGGCAGCTCAAAGAGATCGACATGGTAAAAAACTGAGTACTCCAGTTAATACCCAACATTAAACAGCAAACCCTGAGTGTACATTTCAGAAGACCTACAACGCCCCAGTCAAACCTTTCAATGAATGTAGCCCTAGGCAACTATCTTCACTGAGATTTTATAGAAAAAAAAAATCAGAAGGGAAATGAACAATTAACTAAGCTATTCTAGTTTTTGCTAAAAAAAAAAAAAGAGGAAAAAAATATAGTTTTTAAAAGTTAATCTGAAAATTGAAGGGCAGAAAAATCAAAGACCCAAAATACTGTATTCCCCAACCTGTGAACAAAAAATTGGCTCAAGGAAAAGATACTGCCTGGCATGGAGGTTCACACCTGTAATTTTAGCTCTTGGAAGGCTGAGAGGCAAGAGATCACCCCTATGTTTGAGGCCAGCCGGGGCTAAACTGTGGATTCACAGCCAGCCTGAACACAGAAGGGAGACCCTTTCTCAAAGAACCAAAAATAAACCGGATGTGCTGGCACACATCCTAATCCCAGCACTCCGCAGCCTAAAGCAAGAGGATAACTTCCAGTTGCAGACCAGTCTGGGCTACACAGTGAGCTCAGGGCCAGTCTAAAGTTCACAATCTCAAAAAACAAAAGAAGTGAAATCTTATACAAAAAGATACAAAAACTAACACCTTCATCTTTTGAGGGGTGGGACACCTAACAAAAAGGGAAAAAGCAAGCAGGTAAAATTTTAGAGGCCCAACTGAGGGCAATTCAGCCTGGGCTACACTGATCTCAGGAGGTATTCCTAAGTCCCAATTTTTTCCATAAATTTTCTGATAGACAGACAGACAGAGACCCAATCAAAAGGGGTTATCAATTTTAAATGTTTTGGTTTCTCATGAGGGTCCTACTGAAAGTATGGGACGTACACTCCCAAAAGCATATGTCAAAATTTTCATTTCAAAGAATTCTCTGAAATCAGTCTCTCACTTCAACCACATACCCAAATAAGAACCTCTGGTGTATAAAACAAAAGGTGGAGAATACATCTCTGTCTTTCAGGGACAGTGGGCAGAACAGGGGAAACCCAAGACATGCAAGCAAAAGCTCTATCCCTCTTTATATCTGAGACAGGGTCTCACTAAATTGCCCATGCTGTCCTTGAATTTGTTATCCTCCCTAATCCTCTAGAATAGCCAGGACTAAAAGTACATACAAGCCACTGAGTCTGGCCCAACCTGCTTTTTTCTAAATATTCCAAATACATAATGCTATGGGCTGCTAAATAACAAAATCAAGATCTGTTATTTCAGATAGGTTTTTCCGGCCACAGGAGAGATTCGGGGAGGTAGAGAACAGGACAGAAGACAGATGAGTTTACCTGCTTCCTTAGTCAAGAACCAAGCTAGGGTAGTAAAAACTGAAAGTGGGGAGACAAAGCTATGTGTCACAAACATAAACAAAATGTCAAACACACAATTTTAGGTTACCATGAATAGGATGCTATTAACAGAAATAAAGTAAGTTTTCACAATGAAAATACTGGTTTGACAACATAAAGCATATTGAAAATCTTAAAAATGGTATGGTTTTATTCACAATTAACAGAAAAACTCATCATTTTTCATTAGTTTAATATGGAAATATATCAAATGAGGGCAAATAAAGATACATGTCACACGTCTTTCTCTAGGTATTCCATATCAACTAAGTTTGCTTCCCGTTACCATTTTTTCTTACCCTAAATAACCCTTACCTGAATCTAAATTGTGACCTAAACATTTTCATCAAAAGTAAAACCACATAAACCAACTCCCTATAATGAACTTAAATCATTACACACTACAAAGGTACTAATAAAAATTAAAAAACAAAGAAGACATGATGGTTGTGTCAAAAACATAGCCCGGACTAGGTTTAGAATCTGTCTTTCACATGCTTGTTGTACTTTCAGAAGTTTAAATCCTTATTCTCTCCCACTCCAATTCTCCCAGTGTTTCTTTCTTTTGCACATTCCTGTTCATTTCCTATTATTCCTCCCTTCCTCAATTTTAATGTGCCAGCAGGGGGCTTTTTGTTTTGTTTTGTTGTTCTGGAGTGTTTCTTTAATATCAGGTCTCATAATGGAGCCCTGGGTTTGGAACTAGCAATCCTCAGTTTCAGCCTCCAGAATGCTGATCAGCTGCTTTAAGCAGAAAACTCCATGTAGAAAGTTCAGTTCAAAAACAAAAAAATTAAAGCAAAACCATATGAATTTAGCTCCACACCTATGGAAAGAGGCTATGGGTGAAATGAGATTAAATACATATAATCCAAAACCATGTTTTAATTTTTAGGTCATCACTCTAATAGCTATTAAATAGTAAAACTAGTAATTTCTTTTCTAGCTCTTACCTCCCCAAGCTCCACTAGAGGTGCATAATCAGTATCAGCCAATAAGAACCAAAATCATGTCCTTAAGAAGGCAGTGTAAGTATGACACAATGAATGATTAAGAGTATGAGCTGGGCTAGGATGATAGATCCTGCCTATTGTGTGTCAGGTCAACATTCAGTACTGCCAAGGAAGAGTAAAAAAAACAAAAAAAAGTGGAGTACTATACTATGGCCAGCTCTGGACTCAAGACTCCTTGAAGTGTTGGTCAAGACTGTAACTCTAACCAAGTAACTTTCTGCCAGTCTGTCTTCTTAAATCTTAATTTTCTCGCACCACTGTGTCTATAACAGTACTTCCCTCATAGTATTACTTTTACAGATTAAGATATACTATGTACACAGCAACAACACAACACCATTATTTATTACCTATTAATGTTAACTACTGCAATTAATTCTAGACCTGCAGTTTGGATTATGGGAGAAAACACTGGACCAACAGAAAGAAGAAGAGGTACACATGGGGCAAAGTGGGGAAGCATTCCAGCAATTGCTCCAATTAAAACTATATACTTCAATTTCTCAAAATTAAAAACACTGGCCAGGTATGGCGGCACACTGTCGGTAATCCTAGCACTCAGGAGGTTGGCACCAGAGAATCTCTGTGAGTTTCAGGGCAGCCTAGGCTTTATAGCAAGACCCTGTCTCAAAACATAAATTAATTAAAGTAAAATATTAAAAATATCAAAACATTCACATAATAAAATCTGTCTTTGAACAGTAAAGTTCACAAACAGTAGACTACTCAAGGGTTAAGTTAAAAATCCTTGTCCCTGGAATAATTTACCTTGATCCTTGCGCTTATGCTAACACTATAAATAAGGGAAACAAAGAAAATCACAAATAAACGTTAGGCAGTTCTTTTTTTAACAATAAAGGTCACATGACTACAGTCCAACTTCTTAATTCTCAACACAAGTTAACTTGAAAAACCATTCACAGGAATGCATAAAATACAGGCTCTTCCAAAGTCAGTAGAATACTCTCACCAATTTTTATAAAAATTAGGAATGAAACTCATTTAGAAACTACTAAACACAGATCTAACAACAGAGAAATCACGTATGTAACCTCATCTATTACAACAGGGAATTGTCAAAATCTAATCTCAATTTTAGAGCAAATACTAAATATCTGAATACCTAGTAGACTCTTGCCTCTTTTGGTCTAAGAGAGCTAAAAATTCAACAGGTTACCAAAAAAAGTTCTGTTTGGAAATAAATGAGCAACTGACTCATAATTCATCCTCAGAAAATTGTTTAAAGGTTAGTCTTTCATCTCAGAAAGATAATTAGATAAAATAAACACTAACTGTACCAATATTGATCTTCCACTAACGTTTTAAAAACAATTTTTGTTAGTGAATTTCTTTAAAAACAGCCTTAATGCCTGAATTAACTGAAAAAGCAAATGAGGGTGTGGAGACATGAGGAGATCCTAGGCCTGAGAGCAGCCTGGGCAACTTAAGGAGACCCTGCCTCAAAATAAAAGAAACAGCGATGTACCTCAGTCCTAGAACATCTGCCTAGCATGCTCAAAGCCTTGGGTTTAATCATAGTTAACACTCTATTAATAAAGATAATTCTGCCATTCCAAAGAATTCTTAAACTGCAACCATTATTAACAACTTCTCAGAAAAATGCTTTGTTTACAAATTTAAGTCAGCATAACACCCCTGGTTGAAATACATATTCATGTTATTATAAAAGTTTTTTATATTGTTGTTTTCAAACAGGGTCTCACTGAGTAATTCAGGCTGGCCTTGAACTCACTATGTAACTCACACTAGCCTAGAAATGAAGAGACCCTCCTGCCTCATTTTGAGTGCTGAAATTACATATTACCACCACACCTGGCAGTTAAAGGTACCGAATTCAGCTTGCTGAGTTTCTGTTTCTTTCCTGGTAGTAAGTTTTCTTCTAAAAACCTAATTTGAAATACAAAACCACTTCAAAAACTGTTTCCAAAACAATTTCTACAATGAATTAAAGTGTCAGCAACAGTGATGCCCTGAAACAACACAGATTGTAAAACATCACCAGCCTGGATGGGCTTCAAAGTGAGCTCAAGGCCAGTCTGAACTGCATAGCAAGACCCTGTCTCAAAAAACACCAAAGAAAAAAAAAGCGAAGTCTAGACTCACATTTAGAAATAAACTAGCTAGGGGCTGGGGATATAGCTCAGTGGAATAAGTGCTTGCCTAGCAAGTGCAGGGTCCTGAGTTCGATCCCCAGTACCGCAAAAAAAAAAAAAAAAAAAAGAAAGAAATAAACTAGCTATCAAGACACATTTAAAATGTAAAAGAGCTAATCAGACACATAAAATTTGTTGTAATGGATCCACAAAGCCTAAGTTAATACTAACATATACTTTAAAAACACAAACTTTACTACTATTATAAATTTGAAATACTCTTACAGTTTTTTTTTCTGCATTTGAGTTTACTCAAACAATGGTTAATGGTTGTTTTCAGACTGTCCAGGAAACTGAAGCCAAGCAATATTATCACAAGAAACTGAAACGTTTCTAACAATAACAAAGGGTAAACTTGACACTCATTACAGTTTACAAATGAACATTTGATTTGCTCACCATAATAGTACTTACAAATTCCAACAGGACTGCACAAGAAGGTGTTGATTCTTTCTCTCTAATCTTTATGTTTTCCAGTTTGTTTTTTTTATTTTGTATCCTCTGAAATATCCAAGTTCTTTGACGATACTTAACCTATGACTATTTGACATAAGAGTTATTTCAAGTCAGCTACCCATACTTCTGTTTTAAAGTTTTCATATGCCTATCTCCAAAATTAGCCAAGTTCCTTGGATTTAAGATCAGTCTTCTTTATTATTCCATGTACTTGTCACTGTTGTACTTAATCCCACTCCAGAAGAAACATCCAAGTTACGAGCCAAAAAGTAGAAACAAAAAGAAAATTTCACATCTGAAGATTATTTCTAAACTTCAGCATAGACACAAACAGCTATCTCAATACTACTACGCTGGTGGGAAACTGCAACATCTTAAATTTCCCCGTAAATAAAAGATAAGAACAAAACTCTGTATTCTTTCAATGTCTTCATCTAGAAAAGCTGTTCCACTGAGACACGGGAAGGACTGAGGCCAGAATATCCCTAAAACTTTTAATAAAGGTAAAAATAAACTGCCATGAAACTTCAGCAATAAACAGTAATTAGAAACTGCCGAAACTACTCAGTACACAAATCAATCATATCTTACAGTTTTGGCTATAGAACACCTACAGAAGAGGTGGGGGAACCACCAGCTGAAGTATTTTAGCCAGTTATATAATCCGTTTGAACCAAAACAGTGATGAAATGTCTGGGTCTCTTTCTGAGTAGCTTGTTGAATTGATAGCACTATCAATTCCCTTCAGAGACGATTCTTGCCAACTCTAATAAACTTCTGGGGCAAAATTACCCAAAATTAACTGTAATTCCAAAATGGCCACATGAAGTATCCGGGGCCTTTTACACAAGACCCAGAAGATGATCTTCACATCTGAGCAATTCAATCACCTGTAAAAGTTATAAAAACAAGTTACACACACTTTTGATTTTCAGCTAAAAACCAATCCCCACTTTAAGAGTCAATCTTTGGAGAGAAATTTGCTTCTCTTTAACCCTACGGAAGCCCGGGAAAGGGATGTGCCTAAGCAAGCACTCAGTAAGTCCACGGAATGCCGGGGAGGGGGGGGCTCGGCAACACGTAGGACATCTGCCGATTTGAACTGGGAACGTGGTATACAGACAACATTAAAAGATTATACGAAAATAGTTTTCAGTAAATATCAAAATTACGAAACTGGCACACAACCTTGTAAAAGACCTAATCCTGTTCAAGGAAAAGTAACACACAGATGTGCTGCCACGGAGACTATACAGTACATGTAACTTGGAGAACGAGAGGGAGGGCTACACAGAAAAGGCTCCCTCCAAATCAGTGTCCACAAGAGGAGGCATTAGTTTCTCCCAAGGGCTAAAAAAGGTGAAGCGGACCAGAACAAGCACGTTTCTGAATTTCGCCCGAGGAGCACACTTCCCCGCCGCGAAGGGCTGCGGGGGGATAAAGGTGCGAGTTCCCAGCTCCTTCAATTAAGAAAACAAGGTTTCTCCCGAACCTGGGGAAGCGCAGGGGAACCGAGCCTTTCCGTAAACCCCAGCAAGAACGCCCTCTCCAGAAAAGCAGCCCCCAGGCCCCGCGGAACTCAAGGACCGGCTGCCCTCGCCCCGGTCCGCGGCGAGCGTCGGACCTACGAGAGGTGGAGAGCCGGGTCCCGTCAGACCCGCCGGAGAAACCGCCCAAGGCCAAAGCGCGGCCTCGACTCCCTCCGCGCCCCGGGAGGGTGCCGCGGGAGGCGGCCGCGTGCGGGAGGCCGAGGAGGACGGACGCGGACCGTGCCTGGCTAGTCCCAGCCTCCGCCACCCCCCCCACTCAGGCTTGGCCGCCCGCCCCCTCCCCACAACCGCCACCTCCGCTCCACCGGGCTGAGGCAGTCAACCCGGGGAGGCCTCCCCGCGCCTCCCGCCCCTCGCCCTCCCGGCTCCCCGCCGACCCCCGCCCGCGGGCAGCCTCGCACCGCGCGCCGCCAACGCCGCTCCGACCCTCAGACCCCGACGCCGACACAGGCACCCTCTTCCCTTCCCCCCCCGGGCTCCGTTGCGGAAGACAGAGAACGGTGTTACCTTCTGTCCCACCAGAGGTACCCCTGGCCTGGGGGTACCGCTGCGCTCGATCCCGGGAGGAGGTTTTCGGTACTTTGAATAATCCCCTTTTGCCGCTTTTCCCTCCCCCACAACCAGTCTCAGTCCCAAAATGGCGCCGACCCGATCCGCAATGTTCTGGGCCAAGTCTCGCGAGATGGTAGACGGCGGTGAGGCGGGGAAGGAACTACAGGGGTTGAAGAGAAGAGGTGAGGAAGGCGGGGCGAGGCGAAGGAGGAGGGAGAAAGGGTGTGGAAGGAGTGAGAGGAACGAACCTACTGGGCGGGGCAGCAGGAGCAGCGCCTCTACCAGAGAACTTACTGGCCGAAGCAACCGCTTACGCCCTGGTCAAAAGCTCCGCCCACTACGTCGGAAGGCTGGGAGGGCGTGGCTGTGATTGGGGCGGGGCCTCGCGGAGGCCCGGAGGCGGGGACGCGCGGCAGCCGAGGGGGGCGGTGGCTCCGCGCGGTGACGTCAGGAGCAGCTGAGTCGGGGATTACCCCCTGCTGCTGACGTGAAGACGCGAACAATCGGGAACGTTCGGAGGAAGGGGGAATTCCCCGCCGCTCCCCAAGGAGACCCCGCCTCCCCTCTCGCGGGGTCGCCGGAGCACGGACGGCGGGGCCGCCGAGAGTGCGCGAAGGGAGCGCCGCGGCGGCGCACATTGAGGGCGACGCGCGTCGAGCTCTTTCCCCGCCTGCGCGCGCTGGGCGTCCTCCCGGCCCGGCGCTCGAGCCAGGCCGAATCGGAGAGCGAACGTTCTTGCGGCTGTGCGGCCGCCGAGAGCCGTAGCTCCGCGCCTCTAGGAAGTGCAGGGTGTGGGGAAGTTAGGGCTGCGCGCGGAGCAGCGGCCGGCGGAAAGTCCCGGCAGGGGCGGGAGCGGGGCCCGGGTCCTAGGGTGGAAAGGGCCCGAGATACGGTCGCGCCGGTTACCACTCTGCCTTCATGAGTGTGCTTCTAACGGGGCTCTCGGGCCGCAGCCCTACCTTGTTGACGTTGAGAACCGGTGTTCTGGCGTTCACAGCGCTCTGGTCGAGCTGAGCCGAGGGCTCGTCAGGAAACCGGCGCCCGCAGTCCCGTGGAGGGGATACCCGCGGGCTCGGAAGGCAGCGGAGAGTATTTTAACGAGGGAAAATCCGGAAATAAAAAATACTCGGCTCTTCGCTCACCCCCAAGCCCCAAGAGCTTCGTACACAGAAAGTTTACGGTTCTTTTATGTGTATTGTGGGGCTTGTAGTTTAACGCAGGGCTGTCCAGAGGGACGGCTGGAATGTAAACTCGTCCAAATTCGCGCAACTTTTATTTCAGTCTGCACTGGGGAGGTGGCTCCTCTTGGCCGTAAGAAATGGCCCGCTAGGTGCTTTGCGAGGAAATTGAGGCTTGCAAGATGCTGTACATTTTATCACTTGTGTCAGCCTCCGCAGTGGGTGTTATACTCGTTTTGCGGATGAGGAAACTGGCTCGTATTAAGTAACATGTTTAACGTTGCACAGTGTGGAAGATGAGGGCCTTATCTTGGACGTGCCAGGTGTGAGCTCAAGTCTGAGTCGTAGTTCACATTCTGTACACCACACCCATTTGCATCTGTGGAAATTTCATGTTGTGAAACGACCTGTTTTATACTCCTATTTCTAAACATACTGTCAAACCAAAAAACACGAAATTAGTTTCAATAAGACAAATTGTGCCTTTCGTGGCGAAAAGACTATAAAGTTGGTAATCAAATAGTGAAATGGAAAAATAATTGTAACGTGGTCAACAGTTGATGCTTGCTTACTGTCCTTAGTCTCTAATTTTCACTTATATAATAAACACCTATATCGAGAGCTCTTCTAAGTAAGCAAAATAACCACACAACTTTTTAAAAAGGCAAAGAACAGTAACTAGTCTAGAGAGGGAGGTAATTATGTGGAGAGTTGTTCTATCTCACTAGAAACCAGAAAAAAATGAAAATAAAACCAACAGTGATACACCAGAGTTCCCCTAGCAGATTGCCAGAAGTTTAAAAAGACTGAAGATGTAGCTGAGGGTTGGAGGAATAGGCACTTATCGCATTAATCCTGTCAGAATAAAAGGTTGTATAGGAATTCGGGAAGATTATTTGGTTTTCATAAAAATGAAAAGCTGGCAGCCAGGCGTGGTGTGCATGTCTATAGTCCCAGCACTTGGAAGGGTATATATATATATGATTTTTTGTACCAGGAATTAAACTCACAACCTTATGCTTGCCAGGCAGGCGCTGAGCTATCTCTCCATCCCATAATCCCAGCACTTGGGATGCCGAGGCAGGAAGATCAGAGTTGAAGGCCAGCTTGAACTACATAGATCTTGTCTCAAAAAACAGAAAAGCTGGGAGGTGGGCGTGGTAGTTCGTGCTTTCAATCTTAGCTACTCCGAAAACTGAGGAAGGAAGATTGCCAGTTCAGAGCCACCTTGGGCAACTTAGTGAGACTACTAGCTCAAAAGAAAAAATGTTTATAAGAAGATGGACATGCAAAATGATGTTCACAGTGTACCATTAAGAAAAGTAAAAGGTCACAAAACTTTATGAAACTCCTTTTTTGTCAAAAACTATACCACAATGAACATAAACACCATGTGCTGCAAATATGTACTAATATAAATATTGAAAACTATATACGGTTTTATTTTGTCTTTTGATACCACAAAAATTTTTTAAAAGGTCAACTAACTTGGTCCAAAATAATACTAGCTCAAATATTCAATGATGCATAAACAAAGGTGTTTATTTCTAATTTATTACTAATAGTAAAAACCAGAAAATAAGTATCCACTACCTGAAGACTAGCTGTAAAAACTAAGCACATCGGTATGATAGAATACATCGGTTTAAAATATAAGGGCGATGGAGTATGGTTCAGTGGAATTATAACTGAACTATAGTTACTTGGCATGTTTGAAATCCTGGATTCAATCCCCAGCACAACAATAATAATGTAAACCAATATATACTGACATGGAACGATGTTCATTATGTCTTAAGAGAAAAAAATAAGTAGCAAAACAATATCTTGAGCCAGTGTTGTGGTGCATGCTTGTAATTCCAGCACTTGGAATTTGCAAGGCATTTGAGGCCAGCCTGAGCTACATAGTGATACCTTATCTCAACTCCTCCCAAAAACGTGATCACTGTCTTAAAAAAGAATGTACATTAGTACAGGAATGGAAAGTGTGTGAAAGATGCTCATGAAATCAGAACTTTTCATACACTGCTATGCTATTTGAATGCACCATTTTATAACTTAATCTGTAACAATTACCCAAAGATCTGCAACAATTGAGAAGCACATTACTTGTTTTGTTGTTTTTAAGACAAGGTCTCACTATGCAGTTCAGGCTGGCCTTGAGCTCACTTTGTAGCCCAGGCTGGTCTCAACCTCACAAGGATCCCCTTGTCTGAACCTTCAAGTGCTGGGATTATAGGCGTGCACCACCACGCCCGGCTAAGCACATTGCTTTTATAGGAAACCTTCCAGAAGCCTTCAACACTAAATCTGGATTCTTTCTCTGTGTTCCCATTGTAAACCCTGTTCTTAGCTCTGTCACCGATACCCACCCATTTCTACCTCTGCACAGTAGACCTGGTGAGAAGGCTTCCTTATTGTTCCTCCTGCATGCACTACGCTACAATATGATTACTAACTTCTTACCTGTCTCTACCATTAGACTCAAAGATCCTTAAAAGCAGTGGCTATTACTGGCATGGTAGAGCATACCTGTAATCTAAGCACTCAGGAGGCTGAGGCAGACCACACATTTGAGGCCAGGCTGGGCTGTATAGCAACTTTGAGGCCAACTGGATTACACCGTGAGACCATATTTCAAAAAAAAAAAAAAAAAGCAGTGACAGTCTTTATTCCTTTTTACCCATAGCAACCACTACAGTTTCAGCCACAATGTAAATTCTCCAATCATGTTTGCTAAATGCATGACAAGGTTTCACTACATTGTCCAGACTGGTCTGAAACTTGTGATCCGCCTGTCTCAGCTTCCTGAGCAGCTATGATGGCAGGTATGTGCCGCACTGCACACCAGGTGCAAATGCTTATCTCTGAGGCCCGTTATCAGGTAAGGCTCAGAGCCTCAGGACTCTTACATAGCTTATACCCGCTTTTATTGTTCTGTTTTTTTCTCCTTTGTAACCATCTTTCTAGATAATGAGACACTGATCAGGGACACTCTTCTACGGTTCTGCCCTGAACCAATTCTAACTCTATTACAAAGAAAGGTATATTTCAGCCATTTGTAGAAAAATAGATGCACCTTGAGACTATAATGTTAAGTGAAATAAATCAGGCCACAAGCTTAGGTATCACATGGACTCTCTTATACGAAAAACCCAAAGTGTAAATAAATTAAAGGCAAAAGTAAAGCATAGATAGTAGGAAACATCTTTTGCAAATGGGAAGGGGAAGAGATGGAGGTTGGGGGACAAAGGTAAAAAGAGTTAACGTGGGTTACAGACATATTCAAACTCGCCATAGTGAATATAGTCATTAGACATTACAAACATACTAATAAAATGTATTTTTAAAAAAATAATAATAGCCTAATAATAATATTAGGGGAATGTTCAGATAACAGGCCACAAAGACTTAAAAAACAAAAATAAGATTTCACTCATATAAAAATTAAAAATCCAGGGATTGGGGATACAGCTCAGTGGCACAAGTACCCGCCTGGCAAGTGCAAGGTTGTGAGCTGGATTCCTAGTACCAAATAAATAAATAAATTCAGCCAAGTGTGGTGGTGCATGTCTGTAATCCCAGCTCTCAGGAGGCTGAGGCAGGAGGATTGGCAAGAATTCGAGGCCAGCCTTGGCTACATAGTAAGTTTGGGGCCAGTCTGCATTACATGGTGAGGCCCTGAATCAAATAAATAAATAAATACTAAACCTATAGTAGGACTCAGTAATTGAATATTTAGTAATATCCTCAACAATATTTCTTATATTGTAATATTATAGTGTAATATCTTAGTTACTTTTCTCATTGCTGAGATCATATACATAACACCCAGAGTTAAAGGAGGAAAGGTTTGTTTAGCTCAGTTTGTGGAGTTTTCCATTCATAATCACCTGGCTCCAAGGCAGGGTGACATGGCAGAGGGGCATCACAGAGGAAAAATAGTTCAAAGAAGGTAAAAGGCACTAAACTATGAGTGACAGGAGACCCTCTTTCTGTTCCCTATAGCTTATCCAGGTTACCCACCCCTAGGGCAGGTAGCACTCACACCCAGGGTGGAGCACCCTTAATCCTACCCCGAACTATGCCACACCAATCAGTGGACTAAATTAGTAATTAGTAATCACACACCGTTAATGCCGGCATCACACACTCTAGATTCAGCCACCTCTGGAGAAGCCTCACCTATGACCACATCAGGCTTTGTGGGGACAAGCCATAACATGTAATAAATGCTAATGTATTATTTACTGAATGATAGAACCCACTTAGCTCCTGTTCCTACCTCCTAACGCACCTGCCAATCTGTGAAGTCACTGCCAATGTTCAGAGACTAAGGTCTAATGAAATCAATGTCCCCTTGCCCTATTCACTGCCAGGGTTGTAGCTCTCCATGGACAATCCAAATTGAGGCTTGAATATCATAAATGGAAAAAAATTACTCAGAGACTTTCTGATTGGTGTAAAAAATAAATATATTTAAATAATCTTTCTTCCTAGCAGGACTCACTGTGCCAATCTGTTTAATGGATTCCCCCTTCTCAAGGAAATTCATGAGGGGACAGTCCAGGCCCATTTTGTTCAGTGTTGTAGCCTCCAAACCTGCACAATGCTGACACACAATAGCAACCCAGAAAGACTACTGGGAGGATTGAATGAAAGATTAATAACAATGGAAAAAATATTTTAAATGTCTTAAACAGAATGCAGTAAATCATCAAGATTATACACCATGACCAAGTAAGATTCATCTCAGGGATACAGGGATGGTTCAGCATACACAAATCAATAAATGTATTAAGCCTTATTAACAGAACCAAGGACAAAAGCCACATGATCATCTCAATAGACACAGAAAAAGCATTTGACTAAGTCCCACCCTTTCATGATAAAAACCCAAAAGAAAATTGGAATATGTGTTCTGTATCTCAACCTGATGAAATTCATCAGTGACAAGCCAATAGCCAACATCATACTAAATGGTCAAAACTGAAAGCGTTCTCTCTAAATTCAGGAACAAGACAAGGATGTCCACTATCACTGTAATGGCCTAAGTACCCAGCTGCTTGCTAGACTGACCCCATGCTTGACCCCCCAATTCACCTCAAACAGCTAAAGTCCATATACAGTTACATAATTATTGCTTAAAGGTTCCTTATTTTTTCTCAGAAAGAATTCAAAGAACATTGCCCATCCCTGCCAGAAACAGAACAGTTACCCAAGCATAAAGTCCCTGCTACACCTGTGGTTTTTGTCTTCATAAGCCCTGCATACAATGGGCTCGGGGCTCTCACTTCTCAGCCTTGAAACAGAGGCATGAGTGGGAGCCATTGGGCTCAACTATTAAAAGCGCTACTAAATTCTAATTTGACTGTTTGGGAGTTTATTGTTCTCGGACCCGTCTCAATCACCATTCCCATTCAATATATTTCTGGAAACATTAGCCAGAGCAATTGGACAAGAAAAAGAAATAAAAAGAATATGGATAGGAAAGGAAGAAGCTAAATTATCATTATTTGGGGATAACAAGATACTTTACATAGACAACGCCCAAAACTCCACCAAAAGACTTCTAGATTTAATAATCAAATTCAGTAGCATAGATGGATATAGATTCAACACTCAAAAATCAATAGTATTCCTATATACAGATAACAAACTCACTGAGAGAGAAATTAAGGGAACCAAATCTTTCATAATAGCATCAAAAAATAAAATACTTAGGAATCAATCTAATGAAGGAAATAGAAGATTTTTTCATTGAAAACTATAGTACTCTGAAAAAAGAGATTGAAGATGATATCATAAAATGGAAGAATATCCCTTGTTCTTGGGTAGGAAGAAACAATATAGTGACAATAGCCATATTTCCAAAACTTATACAAATTTAATGCAATCCTGATGAAAATACCAATAGTGTACATCACAGAATTAGAGAAAACAATCCTAAAATTCATTTGGAACCAGAAAAACATAGAATAGCAAGAGCAATTCTGGGCAACAAGGTTAGGGCAGGGGGCATCACAATCCCCACTTGAAATTATGCTACAAAACTACCATGATAAGAACAACATGGTACTGACACAAAGCAGACCCAAAGATCAATGGAACAGATTAGAATATAAAGCTAGTTGGAATGTAGGCTGCATGCTGGACAATGGTAGGAGATGAGCCCCAAGAGGAGAGTGCAGCCTGGCTGTAGCTGGTGTTTTTGATGTTTCAGACCCTGCTATTAAGTGGGGAACCAAGGGAAGTGATGGAAGAGCAGCTGAGTGCAGTGGTGCGTGCCTGGAATCACAGCTACATACTCAGAGAGGCAAGAGAGTCACGCATTTGAGGCCCACCTGGCCTACATGGTATATCCCAGCTCAGGGTGGACAACAGTGCATCACCCTGTCTCAGAAAAGAAAAAAAAATATGGTTAAGTAGGCAGAAACAACTACAAACACACTCAGGCACCTTATCTTTGACAAAGGAGGCAAATACCTTGTTATGGTTTGGGCCTAGATGTCCTCGCAAAGCCTTATGCAGTCATAGGTGGGGCTTTCTCAAAGGTGGCTGGATCTAGAGTGTATGATGCTGTGATTAAGGGTGTGTACTTACTAAAGTGGTCCACTGATTGGTCTGGCACTGCCCCAAACCCAGGAGCCTAGATACAACAAAAAAGGGGCAGAAAGATGATGTTAAAGTCCCTTAATGTTTTGCCACATTCTGCCCTCCATGGACTGTTCTCCTCTGCCAGGCCACCCTGCTTTGGAGTCAGCTAATTATGGCCTGAAACCTCTACAAATTGTAAGCTAAATAAACCTTTCCTCCCTTAACTTCAGGCGTGATGTGTTTTGTCTCAGCAATGAGAAAAGTAACTGAGACATACCTTCACTGGAATAAATATAGCCTCTTTAATCAATGGTGCTGGAAAAACTGGCTTTTCAGTTTAAAACTAGATTTAAAAAGATTAAAACTAGACCAATGCACTCTCACCATGCACTAAACTAAAGTCAAAATGGATCAACGACCAAAATATTAAACAGAAATACTAAATCTGCTGGAAGATGGAATAGGTAGAACTTTCAAGACACTGATGTAGGCAAAGACTTTATGAATAAAATCCAATCATACAGGAACTATTACAAAGAACAATTCAGACCACACTATATTATAAAGCTTTTGCACAGCAAAAGAAACCACCAAGAAAGTGATGAGAAAACCCGGAGTGGGACAACTTTTCCAGCTGTTCCTTAGACAAATGACTAATATCTAGAATATATAAAGAGCACAATCAAATCAGACCCTCTCCCACATTTAAAGACCCAATCAAAGAATGGGCATCTGAAATGATTAGACACTTCTCAGATGAAAAAGTACAAATGCTAAACAAATATATGAAAAAACTGGTCATTTGACTGATACAAATTAAAACAATGCTGAGATTCCATCTCATCCTGGAAAGAATGGCTGTTATCAAGAAACCAACCAATAACAAATGCTGATGAGGCTGTGGGGAAAAAGGAGCCCTTCTCCACTGTTGGAGGGAGTGTCAACTGGTGCAACTGCTGTGGAAATCAGTGTGAAGATACCTCAAAAAACTAAAGCTAGAGGTCCCATTTGACCCAGCTATTCCCTTCTGGGAATCTTACCAGAATTAAAAACATTGCACCACAGTGATATACGTGTGCCTATGTTTATAGCAGCACAATTTGTAATGGTTAACTCTTGGAAACAGTCCAAATACCTATCAACCAGTGAATAGATAAGGATGTGGTTCTACAATGGAGTACTATTCTGTCATAAAGAAGGACAGGCTTGGGCTATTTCTAGGTACATGGATGCATCTTGAGACCACACTTATAAGTAAAACAAGTTGGACACATGTGTTTAAATATCACATTGTTTTTCTGGTATGAGAAATTGAAAGGCTAAATAAGGACTAAAATGTATAATAGGTACTCAGTAATGGGAAGAAAATGCTCAAATGGGAAAAGGAACAAGGAAGGGGGAAAGTAAGGAAGGGAAAAGAACAAAAAGAAAAAGAAATAGAAGGGGGAAAATGGAAACAAAGCTTTTGTAAATAAGGAGAAGGCAGGTTGAAGGGAGGGGAGGAGATTGAGGAAAAATTAATCAAGATATATCATGTGCAGGTACAAATGCCCTATGATTAATGTGATCATTAAGTATGTCTAAAATGTACCAATAGAATTAATTTTTTTAAAAAAGAAACAAAGATTAAAAAGAAAATGTTTCTGGAACAACCCTGCCCTACAAGAAATCTAGTTTTTCCTTGTGTAACAAGTTTAAAATCATAGCATAATTTTAACTTTTGAAAAGATCTTTGTCATCCTTTATTATGATGGCATTTAATGATAAATTTTATCAATAAATTTTGTTAAGTTTACAATTATAAAAGTTGCATATGTTTAATGTAGAAAGCTTGACAGATACAGAAGAACATAAACAAATGAGATGACCTATCATTCTCCCCAAATCAGCTGTTCCACCACCCAGAAATAACAACTTGTGTAACCATTTTCTCCTTCCAGCATTTCTTCCATGCATGTAATATCTATATGCTAGCATATGTACAGCTTTATATTCATATTTTATTTCCTATATTCTAAAATTGTCCAGGCTTAAAATTTTGACTGTTGTATATATAAGGATTAACAGAACATTTGGCTTCTTAAAGTATTTTGTACTAGTATTTATGATCTTTTTATTTTAGCATAAAAAGATGAACACTATTTTAAGTCACTTTTCCTACATTGTATTAGAATAGGTTCCAGGTCTCATGATGGTGTGCTCAATTTTATCCATGATTGCAAACTAAAATTTACCAAGCATTTTCTTCCTTTTGATTGTCTTTTAAATCTTACATAGAATTAACTGCTGGAAAATTCAGCACTTCCTTCGTAATACAAATAAACACATGACTTAATATTCTTTCCTGTTCCACTTGTGAATCACTGTTTCTCTAATTGACTCTTCTACCTTCTCTCTCTTACTCAAAGGTATAGAGGAATGGCATTAGCTTCATCACAATTCTTAAATGTTCTCTCCAATGTGTCACTTCTAGCACAGACTCTGTGTGGCATTCATGAGTTCAGACCTACAACAGGAAAGTAAACATGTACATTGTTTTTGGCAAGGTGAAAATTACATTTGTAGTGTTTTAAAATATTTGTTATCTATTTCAATGTTATATTCTATGTCTTTGGAAGTGAAAAAGGAATCTTAGGGGTGTAATTGCCCCATTCCCTGCACCTTGTCAACGTCTGGGTAACATAAGGAGAAATCAAGTTCAGAGATATACCACTCTGGTACCTCATGGTTTGATCTATGTACAGTAAACATGCTGGACAGTTTTAGAAGTGTTGCATATGGCTTTGTATGTAAACATGAATGTATGTATACATATATATATATATATATATTTTTTTTTTAATGGAATCTTGTGTTGGCCAGGCTAGCCTAAAACACCTGGGCTAAAGTCATAGTTCTACTTCAGTCAGCCGCCCCAGCAGCTGAAACTACAAGCTTACACCACCACACCTACGATGTAAATGTTTTAATAGTCCTCTCTCCTGTACAGGACACAGTGCCCTGCAGCCTCTGCATCTCTGTTTCCATCTCACTAACACCTAGCTAACGAATGATCATTTCAAGAGAACAAAGACACATGGGTTGTAGAATTTCCCTCGTATTTATCCTTTTATGGTTCCCGATTTAATTTACTTTTTGGGCAGCATCCTCTACTTCTGACTCTGAATAACCATTGCAGGAAAGGAAGCCCTTCATATAAAAGACTCCGTAGTTGAGGGTTCCACATCCACAGAGTTAGCAAACCATAGACCCCAAAGAAGAACGTTTTAAGAACATTTTTGTACTGAATAAATAATTTATCCTTGCCGTTCCCTAACAATATAGTGTGACATTTATTTACATAGTAAGTGTTATAAGTAATCTAGAGGTGATTTAAGTACTTAGGAGTATTATCTGTACATAGGTTGTATGCAAGTATTATGCCATTATATATGAGACTTGAGCTTCTATGGATCTTGGCCTCTTTTTTTCTTTTCTTTTTTTTTTTTTTTCGTTTTTTGAGACAGTCTCCCTATACAGTTCAGCCTGGCCTTGAACTCACTATGTAGCCCATGCTGGCCTTGAACTCAAGACAATCCTCCTGCCTGAGCTCCTGAGTGTTAGAATTATAGAAATGAGCCACCATGCCTGGCCTCTTGGTCTCTAAAGGGAGTAGGGAGATCTGGAACCAGTTCCTCACACATAATTGTTACGGCTTGTATCTAGATGTCCCCCCAAAGCTTCATGCACTCACAGGTGGGGCTTTTTCAAAGCTGGCTGCATCAAATTGTGTGATGCTGGGATTAAGGGCATGTGGTCACTAAATCAGTCCACTGATTGGTTTGGCACTGCTCTAAGTGTGATAACCTAGATAGACTATAAGAGGGGCAGAAAGAAGCTGCTAAAGTCACTTTGACTTGCTGCTTGCTGCCTTCTTCCTTCCTTTAACTGTTTTTCCTCTGCGCTGCCTCTCTGCCATGCTGCCCTGTCTTGGAGCTAGCCAACTACCAACAGAAAACTTTACCAACTGTGAGCCAAATTAGCCAGGCATGGTGGCACACCTGTAATCCCAGCACTTGGGAGGCTGAGACAGGAGGATTCTTGAGAGTTCAAGACCAGCCTGGGCTGCAAAGTGAGCTCAAGGCTAGTCTGAAGTACACAGTGAGACCCTGTGTCAAAAAGACAAAAAAAAAAAAAAAAAAACCCTGTGAGCTAAATGAAACTTTCCTCTAACTCTGAGCATCAGACATTCATCTCATCAATGAGAAAAGTAAGATATAAGATATGAATGTACTAGACCAATAAATGGATGAAAGAAGATGCAATTTTATGGAAATTAGTATGGAGATGCCTCAAAAAGCTGGGATTAGAGGTCCCATTTGACCCAGCTATTCCCTTCTGGGTATCTTCACAGAAGAATTAAAAACATCATACCACAGCTATATATGTGTACCCATGTTTATAGCAGCACAATTTGTCATAGCTAAAACTTGGAAACAACCCAAATGCCATCAACCAAGGAATGGATAAAAAAGATATGGTCTTTTTATACAGTGGAAAATTACTCAGCCATACAGCAGGATAAACTTGAGAAATTTCTAGGTAAATGGATGCAACTTAAGACCATACTAATATGTGAAATAAACCAGACTCATGTGTGTAAACATCATATTGTTTCCCTGGTGTGAGCAACTGGAATGTACAATAGGTACTGTGAAATGGGAGGAAATTGTTCAAAAGGAAAAAGTAACTAAGATGGGGGAAAAGGGGAAAGGATGGAATGGAAAAGGGAAAAAATTCAGGCCAGTTTTATTAGTGTCTCTTAATTCATTGGAAAGGAAGGTTTGTGCTAATATCAATTGGAGAAAATTATATGCCCATATTTGTACTCTGAGAAACTACTTCAAAGATAAAAACATGCAATGTATTAAGTATTTTTATTCTTTTATTTTGTTTGTTGGGAGCTGCTGGAGTTTGGTTGCTGGTCATGTGTCTGAGGGTGGGACCCATCCAGAGTGCCTCAGGTGGTCAAGCAACCTCAGTATTGAATAAGGTATCCTGCTTGGACAATTAACCTTAACCTTAATCTTACTCATCTTAGTCTTAGTCTTACTTAGTCCCTAGGCAACAGCATCTCTCATGATACTACTTTGTGAGCGTATAAAATAAACACCCCTACTGTGTGCAGTCAGTCCTCATGCTCATCAGGCGAGAGGTGACTCCGCCTGACCCTGGCTGTCATCGCTTGTCTTTATTTTCTGTATCCTCTTTCTCTGGGGACCACGGAGAGACCAACGACCCCCATATTTGTTATGAAATTTTGTTTTATCTTTTTTCCATAAAAAATATGGTGTTTTTTTTTTTTACAATTTGTTATAGCTAAATCTTGGAAACAACCCAAATGCTCATCCACTGAAGAATGCATAAAAAAGATGCAGAATTTTTATATCAGGGCATATTACTCAGCTATAAAAAAAAGATAAACCTGAGGCTTTTGTAGGTAAATGGATGCAACTAGAGACCACACTCATAAGTGAAATAAATGGGACCCACATGTGTAAACACCATATTGTCTCCCTGGTGTAGGAACCTGACAGAATAAGTAAAACTCAAAACATACAATAGATGACGGGAAAGGGAAAGAAATTGCTCAAAGGGAAGAATGACTAGGATGAGGGAAAGAAGAAAAAAGAAGGAAGGCAAAATATAAATATATATATGAATAGCAGTGATAACTGTATTGCTAATGTCTGATGACATGTTGAAAGCAACAGTTAATGCTTACAATTTTGTATGTTCTGACCAATTTTTCATGCTTGTATCTGGCATTCTGAGCAACTGATTTGAAGGTAACAACATGCAATGGAATTACCAAGGTGAACTCCTACCATCTTGTCTAGTGAAACTCTATATTATCTCAATGTTTTATCTAATAATTACTTTCTTATTCTCTTTAATGGTTTGAACAATCTTCCATTCTTATGTCTGGTCGTCTGAGCAACGTAGTTGAAGATTACAATATCTAATATAACAACCACTGTTAATTTGTATTATTTTGGTCTTGAAACACTGTATCACTTTAAATGTTCTTGCTTTGATTTGTTTATGTATATGATGCTGGTATGTTGCTATTGTAGGTAAGTGGATGCAACTAGAGGCCATACTCATAAGTGAAATAAATTGGACCCTCATGTGTAAACATCACATTGTCTCCCTCATTTACTATTCTCTTTAAAATAGATTTTTTTTAAAAATGTGTTCTTTAAATAAAACAGAGTATTACTCAGCCATTAAAAAGCATAAACTCAAGACATTTATAGTTAATGGATGGACCTTGGGACCATGCTCTTAAGTAAAATAAATCAGACACACATGTAAAAATATCACCTGTCTGTTTGGTGTGGGAAACTGAAAATGTAAATAAGAACCAAAATATATAATAAAAAGTGTGAAATAGGAAGAAATTGTTCAAAAAGAAAGAGGAACCAGAGAGGGAGGAGGGGGAACGGAATGATGGGAAAAGAAAAAAATGTGAGAAAGATAAAATGGAAACAAAACTTTATAAATAAAGAGGGGAATAAGGGTTTAAGGTAGGGGAGAGGAATGGGAAAAAAAGAATCAAGATATACCATGTATAGGTACAAATTATCTATGATGAATGTGACCATTATGTATATCTAAAGTGTACCAATAAGCTGGCATGGTGGCACATACCTGTAATCCCAGCACTTGGGAGGCTGAGGCAGGAAGGTTGTTGCAAGTTTGAGACCAGCCTGGGCTACAAAGTGAGTGCAAGGCCAGCCTGAACTGCATAGACAGATCCTGTTTCAAAAAGACCAAAAAAATTAAAATTGTACTAATAAACCTAATTTTTTTGTGTGTACAGGGAATCAAACTCAGGACTTCACGTGTGGCAGGCAGGCACTGTGCCACTGAGCTATATCCCCGGCCCTTTAAACTTAATTTTAGAAAAGACATGAATGTACTTTTTAAATTATACCTTAGAAAAATTATTGAATGAATAGATTCCCAAGGAAGTGGTAACCTTCCAATGATTCTTCTTAAATGAATTAATATTTTTATAACATTGATCTTTGTTGCCTGATGGGCATATAAGGATACTGACTGCTAAAGAGGATAATGAAAAAACATAGAAAATCTGAGAGTAAAATTAAGGTTTCTCCTTTGGTCCCCAGTACAGAGCCTGGAAGTTTAAAATAATCATAGATCACCTCAGTTTTAGTGAGTCTCGGAGCTCTGTTCTCATTACCTGGCTTTTGTTAAGATTCATAGGAATGAATGTGGAATATCTCCAATTTTGTGTATCCTCACCACTTTCTTCCGTAAGTGTTTTATAGTTTTCACTGGAGAGGCCATTTACTTCCTTGGCTACATTTATTCCGAAAGTTTTTTTTTTTATTTTGCTCTTATGAATAGGACTGGTTCCTTGATTTCTTAGCAATTTTGTTATTGGCGTATTTAAAAAACTACTAATTTTTGAATGTTGATTTTATATTCTGCAGCCTTAATAAATTTGTTTATGAGTTCTAATAGCTTTGTGCCAATGTCTTTAGGATTTTTTCTATATCATGTTTTCAGAAAAGGAATACACTGGCCTCCCCCTTTTCTATTTTATTGCTCTGGCTAAGATTTCTAATACTATATGAATTACTTCTTGGTCTTTTGGCTAGGATTATCTGTTATCAGTCTAATACTATATGGAATAAGAGTGGTGGAAGTGGACATCCTTATGTCACTCCTGCTCTTACAGAAAATGCAGTTTGCTTTTTTAGCTTAGAAATATGGCATAGATACCTTTTCATGTCAGTACACTTAGAACTCACCATTACAAATTATGTATGGAAGAATTTACATCTTATTTAACCATCCCAGTGAAAGGGCATTTAGCTTGTATCTAATTTTTCCTCTTAATAAATCATATAGCAATAAGCATCTCTGAATTTAGAGCATGATTGGAAAGGGAGATGAGGGAAATAGAAAAATTATTATAATATACCAGTGAGTGAATCATTAAGCTAAGGACTATAGTTTGGGGAAACTGGGTTTGTTTTTTGTTTTTGTGATACTGGGGATTAAATCCTGTACCTGATGCATGATAAGTATGTGCTCTACCACTAAGCCACATGTGCCCCCAGACCCCAAGGATTAAAAGGACAAACTGATAAAATGACTGTATTTACTGAGTACTGTACTTCCCTACCACGTTCCCCCCAAATAAGACCTAATTGGAAAATAAATCCTAGCAAGATTTTCAATGTGTGTGATATAAGCCCTACCCTGAAAATAAGTCCCTGCTAAGATCATCAGCCAGACAGATGCTTAGTACATCCATTGTAACACACAACAGATGTATTGACTTATAAAAGAATAATATTTATATATAATTAAATGTAAATAAATAATATTATTGACTTACTACTTAAAATGACAATACAAGTTATAATTATTTGTAAATACCCAAGCAGTACCTTTGGATGAGATGTAAACATCTGTATAAACAGATGAACTCAAACTTCTCACTAAATGACCAAAGTACAGATTCAGTGCATGAATAACATACACCTGATAGCAAACAGACATGGTCATGTCTAATATGAATCTTAATAATTCAATATGTTATGTGTTGTACTAGATTTACTTAATCCATTTGTGTGAAATACTATTTTCTGAATTTTGGTGTCTACAATTTTTCATCACTTTGGTGTGGATGGTTATTCATTTTTTTTTAATTTTAACAATAAAAGAACAAAAACACATTAACAAACAAACAGACATAAACAAAACAACAGTTAATGTTTAGTTGTTTGATCAATCTTACATGCCTATATCTGTTTAACTGAGTAACCAATTTGAAGATAACAATATATAATACAACAACCATTGTTAATTTCCTATCAGCTTGTCTGAAATTCTGTATTGCTTCTATTGTTTGGGTGTTGTTTTGTTTGGACCATCATTCTTAACTGTCATCATTTTTATTTTCACTCCTGCCTGATGGTTCTTCAACAAATACTTGATTTAATGGAAACTTTATGAAGCCTACTAGGCAAAAATTCATAACTTGGGTGAAGAATTCAAGGGATAAAAATCACTGACTGTTGCCAGTGCATGCTGTCTTGGTTACTTTTGTCTCAGTGCTAAGACAAAATACCTGATGCCTAAAATTAAGAAGGAAAAGGTTCATGTAGCTCACAGCATGTGGAGATTTCAGGCCATAACCAGCTGGCTCCAAGGCAGAGTGGCGCATAGCAGAAAGGAATGGTTGTACTCTGGTATTGGTGCCCTCCAGATGGATCAGATTCCAAAACAGTAGAAGCAGGAAGAGCAAAAAGGGAGGGGCAGAGAGCAAGCCTCTTTCCCTCCCTTAGATTGTGTGCAGGCTGCCTGCTCCAGGGTGGGTGTAGCCCTTACACCCATAATCTCAGCATTGGACCATGAGTCAATCACAAACTCTAGGAGCAAGCTCCTATGACTGCATGAGGCTTTGGGGGGACATCTAGGCACAAACTGTAACATTTCCACTATGGCCCCCTAAAGACTCCCCTTTGTGCACAAAGCATTTTGGTCCATCTCTAAGAGTCACCAAAGTCCTAACAGTTTCAGCATTGCTGAAAAGTCCAAGTCCCAAGTCTCCTCTGAGATCTGTACTGCTGGACAGGAGAAATTAGAGCCAATGGTTCTACAAGAAATGGAGTCTCAAGAAATTCAGGTCAGAATTCAGGATTTGGAAAGTTATGATGTTCTAGAGGAAGATGACATGACTGTATTTGAATTAATGCAGATTTTGTAGGTGAAGAAATGTACATTTTAGTACATGAGTAAATGTAGATTACATGAATAAATGTAGATTTTTGATACATGAAAGAGTAAGATATCCCTTGAAAATACGTGCTATTGCATCTTTAGGAGCAGAAATTAATATAACAACAGGTTTTATTTTCAGGAAAATATTGTAGTTATATGATCCATGCTACCATTTTCTTAAGAGTGTTATTATTTTTACTTTAACAGGCTCATTAATCTGGAATCTACATAGTAGTAGAATATGAACTTTGGAGCTAAATAGAGCTGAGCTTGAATCCTACTTTGGTTCAATTTAGATTTGTTTTATATTAAGTGCTATCGCTTCTCAGCCTTTTGGCTAAGATCAAGTGTTATATTAAGTGCTATTGCTGTGCTATCTGTTGAAGATACAGAAATGATTAAAACACAATTCCCACTCTCCAAATTATAGCCTGGATGGGGAAAATGACAAAATATCTATTTGTTAACTGCTGTATCCTTCATTACCCAGTAGGAGTAGCCACTTAGGAAGTATGTGGTGAGCAAATGAATTTTAAGACTTCGTGCCAAGTGCTATGGCAAAGGCACATACAGGATACAAGTTTAAGGTCACTTTCCAAGAAGAAGCCTTAAAAGTTGAGTCTGGCAAGTAGAACAGAATTCTGGGAGGAAGAAGCCTTCCAGTTAAAAGAAGTTGCACCATCAAAGACACAAGGATGAAAATAAGCCAGACAAAAGCATTTCCAAAGATAAAAAGAGAAGTAACTGCCCCCACTGAGGCTGTTGGCAAGCATGAGGGAGGCCTGGAGAACAACACAGAGACCACATCACAAGCGACTGGACACTGTACTGGAGAGATTAGGTATTTCCCTTAAGGCTTTGGAGAGTCTTGTTTTGTGCAGGAGAGACACATGATAGGATTCATACTTTAGAAAGAGCCTTCTTGTAATCCTCTGGAAAAGAAAAAATGAGACTCTAGGAAGAGGCTGTTACAGTAGTTACTTATGAAGTCATTTTCTTTCTTTTTTTTTTTTTGAAGTCATTTTCTTGATATCTGCCTCGCCCACTGGACTCTAGGTTTCATGAGAAATTGAATGAGTGAATGAATAAATGAATGGGTAGAGGTGGAGCAATTTGAACAGATTCAGGAGGAGGATATAGAACTCCAAGAATATTGTTTAAATGCGAACATAAGACGGGGGAAGAAAGCTGATGATAATACCTGGTTTCTAATGTGAGTACTTGAATGAGTGCTGGTGGCATTCCCTGAGTGGGGAAATCTCATTAGAGAAACAGCTTAGGTGGAAGATGGAAGTGAGCTCACTTTGAGACACGTGGTGAGGATGAATCTCAGCCCACAAACTCAATTAGGGAAGAAATTAAATTCAACTATGTCTACAGTAAGCCTTAGACATCTGTGTAAACCTCAGTTAATTTAGGTGTGTTTCCCCCAGTTAATTTGGGGTTGCGTTTCATTAGGAGAGGAGGAGTGCAGGTAGTGCTACAGAGTCAGTGAAGGACGGGTTTCCAAGTCATCCATCAATTTTGGAATCTGCTGAGAGATCTTTATCTTGCTTTCATACCGATCGCTAGTTCACAGATGTTATATTGTTGAGTCACCCCTTACTAATGTCTTGAGAGCCAAAGAAAGAAAGGAAGAAAAAAACAAGATTCCAAAGATATGACGAAGGGCTGGGGATATAGCTCAGTGGAATAAGCGCCTGCCTAGCAGGCTCAGGGTCCTGAGTTCAATCCCCAGTACCGCCAAAAAAAAAAAAAAAAAGAACCAAAGATATGACGAAAACAGTTGAAAGAGATTCGAACATGAGAGGTTGATGAAGCGAGAAGGAACAGAAGAGAAACGTGATCAATGAGCACTCAGAATGGGAATGGACAGTGGTTAAACAGGGAAGCACAGCAGTGGGTGAGATCCTCATCTTAAGGAGTCTTTGTACTGTTTGGAATAGTTTAACTTTTTCCTTATACAAAATAAGGAAACTAGTTAATTTAAACTGGAAAGTGACATGATTTATATTTAACAAAATTCTCTGGAAGTAAATTGGGGAATGAGGTGAAAAATCTTGAGACTGTTTAGGGTCTGGTCGGTGATTTTTTTTTTTTTGTCCAGTACTAGGGTCACATCCAGGGGCTTTGCACATTCTAGGCGAGCTTTCTGCCACTGAGCGACAGCACCAGCCTTCTGCACTTATTTCAAGGTCTCACTCTTACCCAGGCTGGTCTCCAGCTTACCATCCTTCTTTTGTTTTTGCCTCTAAAATTGCTGGGAACACAAGCCTGCACCCCTGGGCCCAGTTACTGACTCTTTTCTTAACAAATATATACGTCCAGGTGAGTGGTCTCCAGTTAGGCAATCTTGTCCCCCGCAGGACATATGATAATTCCTAGAGCTGCTTTTGGTTGTCACTATACCAAGTGGGTGACACTGGTATAGTGAGACCCGTGGTGCCACTACACATACTACAATAAAGAATTACCTGGCCCAAAATGTCAATAGTGTGAAGTTGGGAACCCTGATTTAAATGATAATGTTTTATAAAATTGGGATTATAACTACATAATTTTTAACTTACCACCTTTTCAGGACAAAGACTGTAAATCAACATTGTTACTTGTAATAGCTACAAAGTATTCCACATCACAAATAGTAATATGGTTTATTTAAATAATTGATGCTATATCAGTGGACACTTAGATTTCTTTTAATTTTTACTATTAAAATTAAAAATATGATGAATATTCTTAAGCACAAACGTTATACAAAGCATTGCTATCTAATTGTATATCAACCTATACACACCGAATCCTCTCTGTAGTCTAAGATTTTTATAGTCATGTCACCCTCCTCCATATATATAGTTTTTCTCAGCAATGAACCATCTAGTGAACAATAAAAGTTTTTGGCTTTTTTGTCTCATGTTACCATACTTTCAGACATTTCCCTTTTTAGGAGCACTTCTGTTTTCAAAATTGATGGTCAAAAGAACAGGAATTGAAACTCAAACAGAATAGTTTAGGCACTTATCAACAATGCTGATTAAAGGCTTGTGAAAGGAGCCAGAAGCATGATGAAAATGAGATGCTTGGGTTAACTGTGGGTTTCCAATACGTGGTTTCTGGTTCCAGCAAATAAGTATTGCTTCGTTTACTCATCAGTAGTACCCGGTGTCACCCTGGGAGTCTTTGTTCCACATTTCTGGTGTTGAAACTAAGACTACTGACTGCTTGTCTCAGTCAGAACCACACTTCTTTACCGTAACTAATTCAATTAGAAGATCATGGTGGGCACACAGATTGTGTTCAGTCTTTAGCTATAATAGTGCTGCAGTGAAAGGCCTTATATACGCTTCGTTTTGCACTGTGCAATAAACACTTAGATGTGGTGTGTACTGCACATGGAATATCACACCTTTGGAGTGTTATTTTTTGGTACTGGGAGTTGAACTCAGCACTTTATGCTTGCCAGGCAACTACTTGTGCCATGAGCTATATCCCAGGTCCCTGGTGGTGTGGTGTGGTGTGTGTGTGTGTGTGTGTTTTGCTTTTTTTTTTTTTGAACCAGGGCCTTACTATATAGGCCAGCCTGGCTTTGAACTCAAAATCTTTCTACTTTAGCCTCCCTAGTGCCAAAATTATAGTGTGAGCCACCATGCCTGGTTTACTGAATTTTTACAAATGCTTTGCATCTGATTCATTTGCATCTTCTGTTTTTGGTTTGATTTTCTTCTCTCTCTCTCCCTACCCCCCTCCCCTTTGAGACAGGGTCACTATGTACTTCAGGTTGGCCTTGAATTCACTATGTAGCTGGTGTCAAACTCTCAGCAGTCCTCCTGCCTCAACCTCCCAAGTGCTGGGATCACAGGTGTGTGCCACCACAGCTGGCTTAGTTTTCTCTCTTTCTAAGTCATAAATTTGTTAAAGCAAACTTTGCTATGTCTATCAAGAGGTAAAAGACTCATATCTCTGCATCTTTTTGTTTGTTTGATTTGGTTTATTTCATTTGTTTCTTTGTTTCTAAGACAGGGTCTCCCTCTGCAGTCCAGGCTGGCGTGGCCCTGAATTCACAGTCCTACTGCCTCAGCCTTCCAAATCCTGGGATTACAGGCTCAAACCACCATGGCCATCTAGAACAACAGCAATTTTGATAAGAAATAAAGATATGATTTATTTCTATTCGGGGTTTTTTTTTTCAGTGCTGGGAAGACCAAAGCCATGACCTTGGGCATCTAAGTGTTCTATCACAGAGCTGTACTTCCAGCCCCTGGAGAAGTTTTCTGATAGAAAGGTATTTATATCTGTGGGAATAGATAACAGAATACTGGAGGAATATCACTATTATTTTTTTGTATCCTCAAACATGGAAAGAATTTAAAGTAGAGGCTTTTTTAAAATTTTGAGGTCTGACCAGTATTTATTTACATCGTCTAATAACAGATTCTAGCGGGAACCTGTTTTGTACAGTCCAAGTGGGGCGGAGCCTCCTGATTTCCCGAGTCTCCCATGTCCACTCCAGTTCCAGGGGTGAGACGTGGCTACACCTGCCTCAGACAGATGCATGACTCAAAACAGTCTAATCAGAATGTTGTCCCACAGTCTATCAGGAAGACATTGTCTTTCTGCTGGGGTTATTAAAACAGAGAGGGTGCAAATCTGGAATTTCCAGTGGAAAAAACCCTGAATTTCTATTCTGTCTATCACTTGGCTCTCAGACACAACATAATCAGGGCCTCAATATTCTTTCACTCCCTGATCTAGTCCTCCCTGAAGCAGCGCCTGTGCCATCAGTGACTTCATGGTGATGCCAGCAAAAGCCTCTTTTGTTGCTATATTGGGTTTCCGTCACTTTCGTTCTATTTTTAAATTTCTTTATTTTTATTTCTTTACTTAGGTACTGGGTATCAAACTCAGGACTTTGCACTTGCCAGGGAGGCGCCTGTGCTGCTGAGCTATATCCCCAGCCCTCTGTCATTTTTAATTCCAAAGAGTAGCCATGAGGAAAGAGCCTTTAACCTGTAAGGTGATCAGCCAATGCCTTCTTTCCCTCATTGCTGTATATCCACAGTGAACTGAGGAAGACCTTCGCCCTCAGGTATAGGAGCTGGCCATGTGAAGCAATTCGTAAGTGTAGCGGTTCTGATGATTTTGTGTGTCAACAGCATGCCCAGCTGAAAGAAGAATCAAATTCACTTATTCTTTCTATAAATAAGGTTCCCTTTAAAGCAGGGTCCCTTTTGTGGAAAGTAAATTGTAAAAGAAACAATTTATCCCATTTAATTTTCCTCTGTCATCCAGAGCAGAGGCTCTTTGTTACTTTAGCACATTGGAAAAGAACCTGAGAAAGACTCTAGAAGTCTCCTTGTAGTTTTCGTTCTTTTTCTATTGCAGAGGATGAATCCTGCCAACATTCTGGACGCGTACAATGATGCAGTGAAAGGAGGCAATCACTTTGAGGGGAAAAAAGCTGGTGAATTCAGTGTTTAGACAAAAGTAGATTTGGAATTAAGAAAATAAAACTAGGGGATTAGGGAGAAAGAAAACTAAAACCAAGAAGTAATCCAGTTTATGACTTTCTGTCATCTTTGCTTTAACTTACACACAAAAAACTTACTTACCAATGGTATAGTCGCTCATCCATTAACCAATCACTACAGCCAAGGAGTTCGGTAAATTTTGAGAATTGCCACAGGGAGCAAGATACCTATGGCTCATCAATATTTACAAAACTCAAAATTTGATTGTAGGGAAGAAAGAGAGGTGAATTTTAAACATCCACTACTCGGACACCCTTGGCAATAGGCAAGGAATAAAGGGTTCCTAGTGTCCTCCTTAAACCAGTTCTTAGCCCCATCCTTGAATCAGTAAAGAGCATTTAAAAAGCCAGGTGTCCTGTCATAATCCTATAATTCCAGCTACTTGGGAAGCTGAGGCAGGTGGATCACAAGTTTCGGGCCAGCCTGAGCAACTTTGCAAGATCTTGCCTCAAAAAGAAAGGTCTGGGGACGTAGCTCTGTGACAGATTGCCCCAGGTTCAGTCTCTGGTAGGGGTGTGTGTGGTGGGAGACACAACAACTCAACTAGGCTTCACATTTTCTCCTGGAGCTTGGAAAATACAAGACACCTGTGTTAGACCTGAAATTCTCAAGGCTATTGTGACCCGCTTTTCTGCCAACAGAGCTAAGCAGGACTGCTTTGGAAATTGTCTGCACCTACGGGTAGAGGACATGTGAGCATGATGGGCCACATGTGAACTCTGAAGGAAGTTGGAATTGATGCAAGAAGACCATTTGGAATACTTTGGTGTCCTGGTGGGACACTGGAAACCCATGTGTCTTTGTTACTTTTCTCTCATTGCTGATGCCCAGAATTAAGGAAGGAAAGGTTTATTTAGCTTACAGTTTGTGGAGGTTTCAGTCCATACTTGGCTAGCTCCAAAGCAGAGTGGCCCATGCAGAGGGCAGCAGTTCATGGTGGTGGAGCACAGCAAACAACCAGAGCAAAAGGGAGGAATGGAGGAAAACAGCCTCTTTCTCTCCCTTACATAGGCAAACCATCCGCCCCAGGGTGAGGGTAGCACTCACACCCATAATCCGAGCGTTGGACCGTGAATCAAAAAATCTGGAAGCCCACCCTATGACTGCTTGAGGATTTGGGGGGACTGGCAGAGACAAACCATAACACCATGGAAACCAGAGACCAAGGGAAGAACTTAGATGGCCACTTACAGGAACAGTCACCCAGCAAAAAAAGGTTTATAAGAAATTCTTTGAGTGGGAGAATATCTAGAAAAGCACTGTGTGGGAGAGAATCTGCATTTGGAATCTGGCCCATCTAGAGGGCACCAGTACCAGATCACAACAGCGTGAGCTTTTCTGTCCCTTATTGCTATTTCCTCTCTTCACCACCCCTGCCCCTGTCCTTGTCCCCAATAAAACTTGAGAAGGCATGCAACCTTGAAATTGGGAGGGGATTGGAGTAAAAATAAGGAAAAACTGATTGTACCCTTTCCCCTATCAAAGATTTATAAATTGAAGCAGATCACAATTTGAGGGAGGAGAGAAATTGGTAAGAGTTTGAAATAGAAATTACCTGACTCAACTGCCCTTCATATTTGTAATAGCAATGAAAACAATAGGGAACATTCCCAAGATTTTGTCCTAGGACAGGCAAGAACCATTTTATTGATTTATTCATTGTTTGGGTTATTTTGTATGTGTTTTGTTTGTGATGTTTTTGAGACAGGATCTTGCTATACAGTTCAGGCTGACCTTGAACTCACCCAGCTCAGGCTGGCCTCGCACTCATAGTGATCCTCCTGCCTCAGCCCCCAGAGTGATGGGATTACTGGAATGCACTACCACTCCCAGCAACAAAAACCATTTTAAAGAGAGGTTTTAGATGTACAGTATTGGGAAGGAATAGAGTTGTCCTGTGTGCACCCTGCCCAGTCGAACTTATTGAACTGCTCCCATGCCCTCCTCCTTGACCTCATCTTCTACATATTCCACTTAAGGCTGAGCCCATTTTCAGAGGCTGAACTCCAGGGCTGCTTATGTAAATGTTTATGCTTCCGTGTGCACAGATGTGGTCATGATCTTCATCCTGTGCTGAAATGAGTCTATTAATCCCAAAGTGGAAACATCTTACTCAGGGCCACTGGGCCTCAGCCCCACAGATCTAAAGCTGCCCCCCACATTTTATAATATTTTGTGTCCCCTTTACTTAAGTAAACTGCACAGACTGATAATAAAACCCACAGTTCAGTGTGTAAATGCTTAGTTGTAGTTGCACTCGAATGCATAATGACAGAATGATACATCTACGCCCGTACTTGCAATCATTGACTGAAAGCTTACAAATGTAGAAAAACAAGTGTATTATATCGACACAAGTAACATTAGCTGACAGGTTATCAGTGGTATTTTCTAAAGTTTTGAATATCTCCTAGTAAAGTTTCCCCTAAAAAGAAGCACAGTTCTCCTTCATTGTACCCTTAGTTACAGTCTAGAAAATTCAGTGTGTAGGCTGGGCATGGTGGATCAGGCCTGTAATTCCAATATTCAGAAGGCTGAGGCAGGAGGATCATTGCAAGTTCAAGGCCAGCCTGGGCTACAAAGTGAGTTCAAGACCAGCCTGACTGCATAGTGAAAACCTATCTCAAAAAGCTCCTCTACAAAAAATCAGTGTACATTAAAAAAAAAAAATGCAAGAAATACTTATGTTAAATTTCTGTTCACTAAATGCTATCTTTGTAATGTCAAAAGCGCCCTCACAAACTCCCAGATCACCCTCAGGAGATGTTACCAGTAGGTTTCAGGTGGGGCTGCGGAGGTCAGGCATTCTTAATTCCGCCTGCCCCTCCCTCTTACTTCTCCTCACCTGGGGATTTCCTAGGCTGAAGAAGACTCTACATTTTTAAAGAAATGCTAATGAGTTGAGGATATCATTGGACCATATTATCTCATGAAACCAAACCAAACTGAGTTTCTAATGTTCTAAAACTATAGTTACTCACTTACATACTTACTCTAAATGACTATCTCAGCCATTCTTTGATGATGATTTGGCTTTCAGGGAACTCTCTGTCTCTACATCTGGGGACTTTTCAGTAGAATAATCCCAGAACCACACCAACTGGCCCTGTTACAAATGAACAGTCTCTGATTTCAGCTCTTGTGGATCTATGCACTCTTCTTCAGTTGATTTCTCCTCTTTCCCTCACCTATACCCTGCCCACCCTTCCACCTGCTTTTGGGCTTTCTAGCCAGTGCAGCATTCTAGCTGGAAAACTCAACTCTTATTTCACTGAGACAATTCTTCCATTTCCTTATCTTACCAAAACAACTTCCTATATGGGCGTGTGTCCTTACACCCTAGAAAGGAGGAAAACAATAAAAGACCAAAGATGGAATGCTAAATAAAGTAGATTGAATGCATAGCAGGGGAATCCCAATCTAGTGGAGTCTGGTCTTTAGAGGGATGCGATTTGGGGAGAAGGAAAGTAGCATTCTGTTTTAAAGCTCAAAACCTACAAATTTTCTCTATCCTATATTAAGATGTTCATCACTCATAAAGTTAGTAAAGAAATACAATTACTAAAAGGAATTCTGCAATTACAGACTCAAAGGACAAATAAAATTGTTTTATGAGAGTGGATAATTTATGAAGTGAATGGTTCTGTTTATTAGAATGGCAAGATTCTAAGATATATTAAATTAAAACTGTGGTGTGTATTGTTACCATTGTGTTATGATATTCTGATTGTTTTCAGATTTTACCTCTGTGCCAAGTATCCCTTTACAGCCCCTGACTTATTTTGAAGAGCTCAGTAGTACTTTCTTTTCAGGTGCAATGTATTAAATAAAATAAGGAAGCTATTGGTTTGCCCCGAGCCCTTGCGTGAGGCCTAGATCAATCCAAAATGGAGTCACTTAGGCTAAAGTTTTATGACACCAAACTAAGACAAAGATGTTAACTGATCTTCCGAGAAATTAGAGGTGGGAGAGAGTGAGCAGCCATGTCCTCTGACAAGGCCAGTTTAGTGTGATAGAGAAGTAAGTCCCTACAGCTTTAAGCTATACAAGGTAAGCAACTTTGAAATGACCAATTGGCTTTTTATTCTCTGTTTTTACCTTCTTCAGTAATTTTCTGCCTATAAAGCCAGCCTTGTCTGCTCAGCTGATTGGAACACTCTCTTTCATAAAATGAGATAGTGCCTGATTCTAAAAGTCCAAATAAAACCACTGTAGTTTTTTCTTCTGACTTATGCTTTCTTTTACTTTTTTGTTCTTTGAAGTTCTGTAAATTGAATCCAGACTCTTGGCTGCTAAGTAAGTGCTCTGAGTGCTGAGCTATGTCCCTAGGACCTTTTAATCTCACAAATGTACAGAAGGTACAATAGTGTCAATCCCTAGTACGTAGAAAAAAAGTAAAATAGTATTTTTCTCAAGCCCAGCTACTCCAGAGAGAGTAAGTCACAGATAAGTGATAATTTTAGGAGATGATAAAAATACCTTTGCTCTGAAAATAATGATACGAGCTTACTATACCAACTACTGCTGTAATTACATTTGTGGACTTATTTAATCTTAACAACAATGTGGAAAAGATATCATCATCACTTTCCAATGTAGTAGAAGAAGAAACTCAGATTTAGAGAAATTAATGAGTTGCCAATAGTCATACAACAGTTCTGCGCTTGTTAACCAAAACAGCCCATCCCTGGGATCTACGTGTTTAACTAATGTACTTTACTGAATTCCTCTGGGCAGAAATTCTAGACCCCCAGCAGACTCGGGTCTGCCTTCCCATGGGTAGAATTTAAGGAATGCCCCAGTTATCTATTTCCTCATAAAAACCAGGCCAAAACTCAGTGGTTTTAAGCAACAACACACCAGTCTCAGGGCTCATTATATGTTCTTCAGAGCCATAAAAGCTCTCTTGAAGAAGGAATTTACTAGAGGCTTAATTTTAGTCTCTTTCCTGGTAGAAGCTGCTACCCTGGAGAGGAAATTGATGGCAGCCCTAATTTTTCAGAAGTTTGTGCCTTTAGTTAAATAAAGCAAGCTCCAAGAAGGCTTCTTCCTGCATCTGCTCTGTCTCCAATATCTTTAGTTTAAATTAATTTTTATACCAACTGTGAGGTCCTGGGTTCCCACCCATACTATAGAATATTTCCATCTCCAACATTTCTCAGTAGCCACCAGCCCCTTATCAGCAGCTATCACTATCCTGACTTCTATAACCTTGTAAGGCTTCCTTTTCTTGAATTTTATATTAAATACTGTGTATTTTTCTGTATCTGCTCTGCATAATGTGTCAGAGATATTCTTTCTCATAGTTGCTCGAATTCCTCTATATGAGAGTTTATCCATTCAGTTGTTAATGGACATTTGAGTTCTTTCTAGTTTGGGGTTATTATAAATTGAGCTGCTACAAACTTTCTTTTAAAAGTGTTTGCATATGGACATGCACTTTCAGTTCTTTTGAGTGAATACTTAGAAGTGGAAATGCTGGGTCATATAGTACCACACCTGTTACTTTAGTAGAAACTGCCATAGAGATTTTGCGGTTTTATATTCCCACCAACAACATATCTGAATTCTCTTTCTTTCCTCCTTTTTTCTTTTTGTTTTGTTTCTTGCTTCACCAATCTTACAATAACATCTGTATAACTGAGAAGACAGCACTTTATTTAAGGAACAAACCATGTTCTTAGCTTGAAGGAATTGAAAAAAAATTTTTTTTCTTTTTTAAGCAGGGGCTCCCTATGCAGTTCAAGCTGGCCTTGAACTCGCTTTGTAGCACAGCGAGTCTTGAACTCACATTGATCCTCCTGCCTCAGCTCCCCAGTGCTGGGATTACAAGTGTGTGCCACCATGCCCGGCTGGAATTGAAAATCTTAAGCAATTTAATTCTTAGTGACATCTCAAAGAACAGTGTACGCGCGTGCATGTGTGTGTGCGCGCATGCTTTTTAGGTACTTAGATGAGCAATAGGACCAACTTAGAAACTAGGTACTTTAAGAAGCATATTCATTTACTCTTTCTATTTCAATGTGATCTTTAAAAAGTAGCCATTCCAGAAAAATGTAAGAAGTTATTTTTTTAAAGAAACTTTGAAGTATTTGTTAGTGGTTATGGTATGAAACATACACAGGGCATGTTTAGATGAAATAGTTTAACACGCAGTGTCATATAGTGCTGTTTTTTATTGAATCCACTTGAATGTTTTATTACCTGAGAGTAATAGGCATTTCATTTTCCTCTTGCACAATACCCCTTTTTTGTGAAATAGCTACCGCATTGAAGAGATGGAAAATAAGGACGTGTAGGTAAAATAGTATTGTCTTTATCCTGTGAAAGCAGAAGACAGTCAAGATGTTCAGCTGTGACTCTTCCAGCTGTCCCAGGTCTCAGGGAACCTGGAATTTCAAGGGTTGCTGGTCAACCGGAATGCGCGGCTTGAGGCCTTAATCCCAGAAGGGGGCAGCCAAGAGCTGCCGTGGCTCTCCAGGAAAGACTCCGACGAGCCCTTTAGAATGGTTCTAGCAGGGTTTCTTATCGCTTGGAAAGTCCTAGGGAGATGTAAGACCAGGCTGAGGCCTGATAAATTCAACTTTACTAGATTAGGAATAAAATGTAGTAGAGGGCACTAGGAAACAACCCAGATAGCCCAGTGTGGATTAAGGAAAAGGAGAATGTTGCTGGCAAGTGTCTGAGTGAGGAACCAGAGAGATAATACAAGATCAAGGCCCACAAAAGGGAAAAAAAATGAACCAGCTGGCTTTTTCTATTTTTTTTTTTTTAAATTATTTTTTGGTGAAATATATGCATGATCATTAGGAGTGGAATTTACACATAAAATTTACAACAAAGATAAGTTTTCAGGGTGAGTTTGAGGACATGTTCATGGCTACAAGCTAGAAAGAAGTCATTTATTTATTTGTTTATTTCTTGAGACAGGGTCTTGCTGTGTAATTCAGGATGTCTTTGAACTCATGTATAGCCCTGGCTGGCCTCAAACTTGTGGTGATTCCTCTGAAATGCTGGGATTACAGGCATTTGCCACCACACCCAGCTATTAGAAAGAAGTTGTGATATAGCATTAGACCGTGGCTCAAGCCTCTCTTGGAGTATGTTTAGGAGTTAGGACTAATGACTAAAAGCTATCCAGATGTTATGAGACGTAGAAAGGACTGAGTCGAATGCTAATTACTTACTGTGGGAAATCCAAAGCCCTCTCTAAGATGTCCTGAGTCCCTGAGGAAAGAAGCAAGTGCTGATGTTGGTTTGGTCGTGGTCACATTGACACATGTAGAACAGGGCTTTCAGAGCAAATCTTGGCATGCTTTGTGCTATTTACTTTTTATTCTTCCTTTTGCGCTTTTGCTTCCTCCTCCTTGTCATTATTCTAACCTCTGGCTCTGAGTTCTACTACTGAACAGGGTCAAATAATGCACCGTCTCATTGCTTTTTACACAGGCCATCCTATTCTGCATTGGGTTCCATTGGTTGATTCTAGTCCCTTTCTCAGCTCATACCTATTCATAACACCACTGTCCACCTCACAGTAATGTGTATCTGTAAACATGAGATGTTTTGCTTTTCTTTTTCTTTTTAAAATCAGACTCCAGTGAAAATCCAGGAAGATGAGTATGGTGTGGTTATTTACAGCTCAAGGTTATGATCTCTTTCCACCTGAATGCTAGGTATTATGGTTTGTGTCTGGCTGTCCCCCCAAAGCCTCATGTCATGGGGAGGTCGGCTTTTCGGAGGTGGCTATATCTAGAGTCCGTGATTGATTCATGGTCCATTGCTGGGATTATGGGTATGAGTGCTGTACCCGTCCTTGGGTGGGTAGCCTGCGTGGGGTATAAGGGACAGAAAGGGAGTTGTCTCTCCCCACTCTTGTTGCTTTTGCTGCCTTCTACCACCATGAACTGTTGTCCCTCTGCCATGCCGCCCTACCTTAGAGCTAGCTGATTATGGGCCGAAACCTCTACAAACTGTGAGCTAAATTAACCTGTCCTCCCTTAACTTTAGGTGTCAGGTATTTCATCTCAGCAATGACAGAAAAGTAACTAAGATATGAGGCATCTCTTTTTATTCTTTTTCTTTTGTGGTACAGTGGATTGAACCCAGGGCTTCATGTGTGTTAGGCAAATGCTATAGCGCTGAGTTATATAGCCAGCCCATTTTATTTTAATTAGAGACATGCTCTCACTAAATTACTTGGGCTGGCCTTGAACTTGCAATTCTTCTCACATGGCCTCCAGAGTTCATGGGATTACAGGTGTGAGCCATCATGCCCAGTGCTAGGCACTTCTTAAAAATCCTTTAACTTCCAGGGAAGATGGCAACCAGGTGAGCGGCAGAGGGAATCTCTCCCAGAGACCGATCCTTTGCGCGCGGGTGCCCGGTCCGTGGATGCAAAATTCCAACTGATCGGGCTGCTCTCCGCAGCCTGAGCATTAAAGGGCCAGCTGGACAAGCCGCGCGGTGAGAAGTGGGCGGATCCTGAGAGCTGGGCGCCCGAGAGATCGGTGAGGCGCTTCGGCCGCAGCTTGGCTCAAATTGCGTACAGCCGAGAGAGTGATTGCGGCGGGAGGAAAGCCTCCAGCTCCTGAACCCGATCGGCTCGGAGACGGCTGTAACCAGGATTTGTTGGAGGCAGTGGAGCAGAGGAAACTCAGAGAACGAGCTACTGGGACAGATTGCGCCAATCTGGGCAGCGTTCGGGGATCCTGCTCAGAGCCCCGCCCCCGCAGCCAGCGCTGCGCGAACTGGAGCAGCTGCGATCAGCGGGATTTCTCAATCAGGAAAAAGCTCGATCCACGGAGATACATCTGAACGGCATTCCTGCCTGCAGGATCCCAGGGTGAGTTGAGTGCGCGCTCTAACCGGTTTTTCCTGAGTCGGGAAGAAGCTCTGCCCAGCGAGTGACATCAAAGCAGCTTTAAGGACTGAGGGATCTCCCAGGTAGGAAGAGCTAGCTAGGCGCCCCTAGGGGATTTGTGAGGGGGGAAGGAGCTCTACCCAGGAACACCTGAGTGGCTTGTCTGCAAGACGCCTGGGGTGGCGACCTGTTTATACGCCCCAGCCAGGTCTCGGGGTAGGGAGTAGAAGCGGAAATCTCAGCAGACAGCTTAAGGGACATTCTCCCAAAGAGAAGGAATCACTGGAGCAGCCTCTGCAGCAGACCTTTGCCTGCTGAACTGCCTGTGGAATTTATAGCTCCACAGTTTGAATCTGATACCCAAAAATGGGAAAACAGAGGAACAAAATGCAGTCTCAAAACTCAACCCCACCCAGAACAAGTTTTGAATGTGAGGATACAGGGGAACCAGGAAATCACATACCTGCAAGTTATGAAATGATTGTATCCGAAATGAAACAACTCCAACAGGCCATAAAAGAGCTTAAAGCAGAAATAAGCCACATACCCGCAATGATTTCTCAGACAAACAACGAGCTGAAAACAATGATGGAAGAAATGTTGCGTGCACATAGAGAAGATATAGACAAAAGACTAGAACAAAATAGGAAACAAATGGAAACGTTACAAGAGCAATTTAGGAATGAATTACCAAGAATGAAACAGGTCCAAAGAGAATTCCAGGATTCGAAAACTAACGCTGAAAGCATGAAAAACCGTTTAAATGAAACCGAAGATAGAATTTCAGAACTTGAAGACAGCATGGCAGCTTATGAGCGTGAAAGGAAGAATCTCATGATATCATCAAAGACACAAGAAAAATCAATCCAACAGCTGCAAGATGAGGCAAAACGTAACAATATTCGAATTATAGGAGTGTGTGAAACT